>JANBXA010000260.1:3182500-3452500 GCA_030556225.1 Cricetiscus sungorus
GAGTTGTCCCAGAGTGGAAAACCTCTGAAGACCGCAGACACTGCTATTTAGGGGTCAGATCCAGAGTGAACAGTCCAGTTGTGAACTTAAAAGAGACACTGGTATTTGTTGTCTAACTCTCCATAGTCTGATAGTTTCTGATTCCCCAAAGCCCCTCTCTCGCCACCTCTAAGATATAAAGTCAGAGCATTTAATTCTCTACTTAGGTCCATTGTTTTCTATGACTATGTCTAGGATCAGGCAGCTGATAGCTAGAGAAAAAGAAAAAGTAAAAGCCATGGATTCCACCTTATGCCCTGGAGACTATAGCTATTATTCTGAGAATCGTCTTGTGGAGTTTTGGTGTGGGCCCAGCTGGCCCAGCTGAAGCTGTTGCTCTTTGGCCCTGCAGGGCGTCTGGCCTAGGGCTGAGGTGGGGGGCAGTCAGAAAAAGCAAAGCTCCAGTGAAATCGTTTTTCTTTGTTCCCTGGGCTAGAAAGCAAGGGTTCCCCCCCCCGGGTTCTTTTGTCTCTAAAGGTGCTGGGCTGCCTTTGAGTCCACAGTGTGATACTGGGAGACCAGGTTGAAAAAAGGAGAATTTAGCACTGATTTGAAAGTGCTCTGAGTTCCAGTCTCTGTGTTGTCATTTGTGTTCACAATGCAGTGTTTTCTGCCCAGCTTTTCATTGACATGGACCGGGACAAGGATGGGTGGGTTTTGTCTTTTCTTTTTTTTCTTTTCTTTTCTCTTCTCTTCTCCTTTCTTTCTTCTCTCTCTCTCTCTCTCTCTCTCTCTCTCTCTCTCTCTCTCTCTCTCTCTCTCTCTCTCTTTCTTTCTTTCTTTCCCTGCAGCTGCAGCCCTCACATTAGAGTTAACTGTTGTTTGAAACACAAACCCTTCGTGGGTGAGGACTGGTTTACCAACCTTGTTTCTGTGGATTGCTAGGATGAGCTTTAAACACGCATCGTGGCATTGTCAAATGTTGCCTGTGGTGAGATAAGCCTGAGGAGCAGACTGTCTGGAAAGGATGGAAGGGCAGGCCAGTAAGGCCGCTGAGGTGAAAGGCACCCAGACACAATGACAGCTGATCGGGATGGTTGTGTCACAGTTAGGCCTAGGTGACTGACACTAAGACATTTCCGTTTACTCATGCTGTTTTTCCTCTCAAGAAACCTGTGAATCCCTTCACAAGGGCTCTGCCTCTGCATCCCTCACATAGCTAAGCCAGCCCTCCAACCACCAGGCCCCCTACACATTTTGGTGGGGACAGGCAGGGACCTTGGGGAAAGGTAGCATGCCTCATTCTTGAGGGTTGTGAGCAGCAGAGAGCAATGGGGTGCTGGGACCATCTGTAGTGGTTGTTGACTGAGCGCTGGGTAGCTATAAAGGGAAATAAAGTAAACATTTGACTTCCTTCTGCTCTTCAGCTTTTCACAGTATATCCCTAGATTATGCTTTGCTTATTTTAGAGTTAGCAGCTTAAGCTAATGCCAGTCCCCTCCCCTTCCCCTTCCTTCCCCTCTCCTTCCCTCCCTCTATCTCACTTGTTTATTATGGTTTTGAGACTGGGTCTTGCTGTGTAGCCCAGTAACCTCAAACTCCCCACTTAGTGGCTCTTGCTGAAATCCGGTTTTCTTCTATGTTGTATGTGCTGCTTCCTCCCAAGAAAAGCAGGGATCTGTTCACGAGGCCACCTTAGTGCTGGCATTGTGGTGTATGCCCCTAGCACCCAGCTGAACTCAGCATCGATGAAGTTCTGAGTGTCCTGGTTTGTAATGTTTGGCTATAGTAAAGTATTTCTTTAACACTTACTATGAAAACATTTTTTTCTGATGCTTTTGTTTATTCTCCAGTTTTTGTTTTTTAAGTCTCCATTACATTCTTGTCTTGATTATGTGGTTCATTTAATTTTGTTTTTATTGTATGTGTATGAGTGTTTGCCTGCATGTATGACTGTATACCACATGCGTGTCTGGTGCCTTTGGAGGTAGAAAGAGAGTGTTGGATCTCTTGGGACTGGAGTTAGAGGTGGTTAGAGTTAGAGCCAGCATGTGGGTTCCAGGAAATGAACCTGGGCTCTGTGCAAGAATGGTGCTCTTAACCCCTGAGCTGAGGTCTTTCGAGTCCCTTCATGGTTTGATTTTCTGTTTTTTGTTTTTTAATTGATGAGAAAAGGAAAACATAAGCAGTCATTTGAGAAAGGAATGAAACTCCAGTGTGCTTCTTTTTCTAGTTATTTTCGTAGGAAGCTGCATTCCCACGTTACCTCTGTGAATCAGATGCAGTCTCCACCTTCAAGGAATGTAGAGTTCAACCACCTTAAATAGGCCTGGCTGCAGATGCTCAGGGCCACTTCTAGGATTTAGTGTGGGGATTCCTTGCACTGAGTTCCCCTCCTGATTCTCATGCCAGGAAGCATAGGGCTGAGTAAAGCAATGGTCACAGTTGTGGTGGACAGCGTGGGTCCCCTGTGTGTGTCCTGAGTCCTGTGAATACAGGTCTATGCTTTCTGCTGTGTAGCTCTAAATGCAAAAACCTTTAAACCAAGTGGGAATTTCTATTGACCCATTTGTTGGTAAAACATGACCTGAATTCCTGGAGCCCAAGCCAATGCTATATTATTCTTCCCAGCTATATTGAGAGATAGCTTGTACACTGCACTTTTCAGCCTTTTGGAGTGTATTGATTCTTTAAAGTAAATCCATAGTGTTTTGTAACTATTAAACACAGTCCAGTGCTCCAGCATGTTCGCCACCCTGAGTTCTCATGATGCTCTGTGAGTTGCTAGTTTTAAACACAGTCCAATGCTCCAGCATGTTTGCCACCCTGAGTCCTCATGATGCTCTGTGAGTTGCTAGTTTTAAACACAGTCCAATGCTCCAGCATGTTCGCCACCCTGA
The DNA here is from genome assembly GCA_030556225.1 of Cricetiscus sungorus. Taxonomy (NCBI): domain Eukaryota; kingdom Metazoa; phylum Chordata; class Mammalia; order Rodentia; family Cricetidae; genus Cricetiscus; species Cricetiscus sungorus. Next base: position 3,185,380 of record JANBXA010000260.1, read on the forward strand.
ATCCTCATGATGCCCTGTCAGTTGCTAGTTTTAAACACAGTCCAATGCTCCAGCATGTCCGCCACCCTGAGTCCTCATGATGCTCTGTGAGTTGCTAGTTTTAAACACAGTCCAATGCTCCAGCATGTCCGCCACCCTGAGTCCTCATGATGCTCTGTGAGTTGCTAGTTTTAAACACAGTCCAATGCTCCAGCATGTTTGCCACCCTGAGTCCTCATGATGCTCTGTGAGTTGCTAGTTTTAAACACAGTCCAATGCTCCAGCATGTCCGCCACCCTGAGTCCTCATGATGCCCTGTGAGTTGCTAGTTTTAAACACAGTCCAATGCTCCAGCATGTCCGCCACCCTGAGTCCTCATGATGCCCTGTGAGTTGCTAGTTTTAAACACAGTCCAATGCTCCAGCATGTCCGCCACCCTGAGTCCTCATGATGCCCTGTGAGTTGCTAGTTTTAAACACAGTCCAATGCTCCAGCGTGTCCGCCACCCTGAGTCCTCATGATGCCCTGTCAGTTGCTAGTTTTTGCCCCCTTTAACGTTAGCTTTTAGAACTTTCACGACATATCAAATTGTTTTCACCCAAGACGCAATTAATCTGTATTGTTCCAGATATTTCTTAAATGTTGGATATTTATTTCCTGAAAGCTAAAACTCTTTGAATTCCAAAACCCACCTGACCATAGACGTTTCCAGTAAGGGACTGAGGGTGGCTTGAACATCCTGAGTCTAAGCACTGTACACCTGCTGTTTCCCATTTTACAGCCGAGGCAACCAAGGTCAATGCAGGCTCCGGGAGGGTGAATGGCCATCCAGAGGTAACACAGTTCTGTGAATGGCAAAGCTACAGTGATTCCAGCCTCATCAGGCTGCTCCCTTTATCTATGGCCAAACAGGAGGCTGTTGGGGTAGTGAGACAGAAGACATTTCGGCTTCTGGGCTCACAGCACAACTTGTGTGCACGAAGTCACCTTTTTTTTTTTTTTTTTTTTTTTGAGTTGATACCTAAGACTTCAGAGCATTCAGAGCATTAACTCTAGAGACAGTGGAATGGTGGCCTCACACTCACACTAAAGCCCTTTTCCTCAGTGCCTCGCCATAGGCTAACAACTCTCACAGTAGGGGCACTGTCCAGAATATTAAGCTTATGCTGAAAGGAATTGTAGTCCTTTAAGTTTATTATATAAAGCAATGTCTTTCGTTATAGCATTTTCATAATATTGTTATGAAAATGTTCTTTCACCCTTCTGTTCTTACACCCTTCTCCAGCTACTGGCTTTACCATCCCCCGGCCCCGGCCCCGGCCCCGGCCCCAGCCCCCACCTCAGCCCCCCCCCCCAGGCACTGATACTCCACTTCTGTCCACAGGACCCTTTCTTCTGCTGCCCTGTCTTCCCACCTCTCATGCCACCTTTCTATTTTTAATGGCCTATATCACACACACACACACACACACACACACACACACACACACACACACACCATATTTTAAATCTATGTTTTGTATATGAGGTGTTCAGTATTTGTCTTCCGAGGCTGACTTAGGTCAGGAATGGTGTAGCTTGGTCATAGGTAGTTGAGTTTTTGGTGATTGTTCTCTTGTCTCTGCGGAAGGTTTTTAGTTTAATATAATTCCAGTCCTTGGGTTGGTTGTTTCCTGTTATTGGAGTCCTTTTTAGAGACTTTGCCTGTACTTATCTATGGTGGTATGAATGAGCTCCCATGTTTGGGCTCCATGAATGAGGCTCATATGTTTGAATGCTTGATCCCAGGTGGTAGAACTATTTGGGAAGGATCAGGAGGTGTGGCCTTGAAGGAAGTGTGTCACCTTGGAGGGGGACAGACTTCAAGGTTTCAAAGGCACACACCAGTTAGCTTGTTCTCTGTCTCATGCTTGTAGATCAGATGTAGCTCTCAGCTACTGCTCCAACTCTATGCCTGTCTGCCACCATGCTCCACACCAAGGTGGTTATGGACTCACCCTCTGAATCTGTGAGACCCACATTAACTGCTTTCTTTCATAAGTTGTCTTGGTCATTATATTTTAATCACAGAAATAGAAAAGTAAGCAGAACACCTGTTCTTGAAATGCCTTTTTCTTTTTTCCTTTAGCCACTTCAGAATTCCAAGTCTTCAGACATTTGGAATTGGTTTTTGTTCAGGTTGAGAAATTCAGATCTAGTTCATTCTTCTGCAATAGCAATAACAAGTTTTTCTCTTTCTATTTGTTGAAGCCATTCAGTATGTTTTAAGCCCTTGTTGAAAAGTTGGGAGTTTGTACCTTGTTGGTTTATTTCTGGGTCCTCTATTCTATGCCTTGACCTATATGCCTATTTTTGTGCCAGCACTGTATTTTTTATAGTATATGATTATAATATAATTTAAGATCAGATATTGTAAAATTCCAGTATTTTTTTTCTGCTTAGGATTGCTTTGGTTATTTGGGGTCTTGATAGCTTTAATATGAATTTTAGGAGCATTTTATACTTCTATGAAGAATGTAATTGGAATTTTGGTGGTGAATGTGTTGCAACTGTAAATCACATTTGATAATGTAGCTATTTTTTACAATATTCTGCCCACCTGTGAGCATGGGGGGCGGTCTTTCCATCTTCTAGTATATTTTTCATTTTTTAAGAACTTTAGCATCCCAGAGTTTCCATTAAGAAGAGAGAGGGAGGGAGGGAGGGGGAGAGAGAGAGAGAGAGAGAGAGAGAGAGAGATCACCTCTTTAGTTAAGCTTATTTCTAGATATTTTACTTTTAAATGCTATTTTAAGTAGAAATTTTTAATTTCTTTCTTGGTAAGCTCATGATTGGTGTATTAGAAGGTTACTGATTTTTGTATGTTGGTTTTGTAAATTGCTACTTTACTGAAAGTGTGTTTAAAAGTTTTCTAGCATGGACTTTAAGGCCCTAAACATGAATGTGTACCATGCAAATATAGATTCTTTGACTACTTTTCCTGTTTGGTTCTTTGTCTTTCTCCTGTCTTGTTGCTCTAGCTAAGACTTCAGTGCTGTTTTTACTAACAGATGGAGTGGGCTCTCACGTCTCATTAATGAGTTTAGGGGAAATACTTTCCCCCTTCCGTATAATATGGGCTCTAGGTTTGTCATAGATGGCCTTCCTTATGTTGAGATATGTTTCTTCTATTCCTAACTTTTTTAGGGCTTTTATCATGAAGGGTTTTTGAAGTTTGTCAAATGCCCTTTCTGCATCTTTTGAAATGCCTATGTAATTTACACCCTTAAATTTTTACACTGTATTGCATTTATTGATATGTGTACATTGTTCCAACCCTTATCCCTGGGATTAATCCAACTGGTGTGTGATCTTACTATGCTCTTGACTTAAATTTGCAGTGTTTTTATTTTTGAGAATTTTTACATACATGTTAATTAGAGAAATTGGTGTGTACTTGATTTGTTGTTGTTGTATCTTTACCTAATTCTGGTGTCAGAGAAACACCTTTGTCGACTGTCTGGCAGTGCACTTCCCTTTATGTTTTATGGAACAGTTTGAGGACTGTTATCATTAACTCTTCCTTAAAGATTTGGCAGAATTTTACAGTGAACCTGGTTCTGGCTATCTGGTTCTGGCTTTTCTTGGTTGGGAGATGTTTTTTATTATTACTTCAATCTCATTTTTCTTTTGTTAGATTATATTTTGATTGAATTTGGTAGGTCACATAGGAATTTGGTTATTCTGGATTTTCTAGGGACTTAATTTATTTGTTTGGAATATTATGTTTTTAAAGTATCCCCTAATGACTCTGGGATTACAGGTGTGTGCTGTCCAGTTTTAGGTGAGTGCTTGGGATTTGAACTCAGGGCCTCATGCTTACAGAGCAAGCCCTCTTATCCATGGAGCCTTCTCCCCAGCTACTTCACAACTTTCCATCTTGTTTCATTGCTTTGTGTTTCTGACATCTTTATTATGATATGGCATGGATGAGCTCTCTGCTCTTTTTCTACTTAGGTTTCTAAATGCCTCTTGAATGTTTGAATAGCCATTTCTTCCTTTAGAATTAGGGAGTGTTCCACTGTAATTTTATTGAGTAGTTTCCTCTGCATTATTTTTTATTTCAGCTCCTTCTCGTCCATAGGCTTGTTTTCTTGGACCCTCCCCGTGTTCTTGAAAACTGTGGTCATGTTACTTTCTTTATTGAGGCTTGGTTGCAGGATTCACATGTCCAAATCCTCTGTCCTTGATGTTCCTCCCTCTCCCTCAGCAAATCTGTTGCTAACACTTCCCATTGTTTTTATTTGGGTTGTCTTTTTACTCAGCATGTCTGCTTGCATCTTTTTCAGCGGCTGAGTCTCCCTGCTGACTTTTCCATCTGCATCTCTTCTCTCCTAGCCCATTTCCCTGCTTTTGCTGACTTTCCTGTCTAGAGCTTGGGTTGAGTCAATCTACTTATTTGGATTCTCTTTGAAATCATTGGCCATTTTTACTAGTAAACTTCTGAAATCTTTATCCAGCTTCATACTTTTTTAGTATATTTGAAATGAGTATTGGAGGAGTTAGTCATTCAGTGGAATCAAGAAACATGAAAATATAAGGCAATGTGATTCCCCTGAATGACTGTAACGGTTTAACCGTCTCTTGTTTCATTTGGGCATGATTTTATTTAGAAGCCTGAAGTTGAGAACTTGGTTCTCAGTGCCACTCTGAAAGGAAAAGAAAGTGGCTCTAACAGCATGATACTGAACTGTACAAGCTATAGAGATGCTTAAAATTGATTACTGTCCACTCCATATATTACCAAGGATCATGAAACTGAAATGGAAAAATTAATGCAGAATGTACTCTGAAGATCAAAATTAGTCAAGATAAATATGGAAATAGTAAAATGAATGAGATAAAGGCAGGAAGCAGAGAATGTAAATGGAGGAGAAACAAGGTTAAACAAAGGAAAAAGAAGGAGAGGAGAATATCACAAGGAGAAAAGCGGTCAGAATTAGAACAAATAAAAGGGTAAAAGAAATTTTTTTAATCATAAAGTTTTAAAGCAGAATTTGTTTTAAAAATGAGATAAAGTAGAATGCTGCTAAAGCTGTCGGTGGGGAGAAGGGGGGTGAACAAGGACAAAGGAAATAAAAAAGGAAAGTGAGAGATAGTTTAACATCGAGAATGTGTATAAACAAAATTAGATGAATATAGAAACATAATATGAAAAGCAAAACAATTAAAAATAGAAATTAAAAATGACTGCTAAAAGTGCAGTAGTACAAATCAAAGGGGACATGCGAGGCGCCGAGGAAAGGGGAAAAGAAAAAGAAAGGCAGCTTCTTTCCTGTGCCGGAAATGGGAGCCTGTGGGTGAGCTTGGGAGTGTCCTGTGCCTCAGAAATGGGAGCCTGTGGGTGAGCTTGGGAGTGTCCTGTGCAGGTGCTGTCCACAGAGCGGTCTTCACTTGATGGCACTTCCTTCTTTGTAGTGCCAGGCTTCGCTTTGCAGTCAGTGGGTGGGCTGGGGAGGTTCTCGCCCTGCCCTGAGTCTCCTTGCCTCCCTGCTGGTTGATGCTCTGCAGGAGAGGGACTGAGGAAGCAACCACAGACAGATCTGTAGAGGCAGAGAGCCCGCCATTGTAGGAAGACCTGCGGCCTCCTAAGTGCTGATCATGTGCTGGGCTGATGAGGTCCTGTGTGGCCTGCACTCTGCTGGGCCTTCATCGACTCCTGCCACAATGAGCAGCAGCTAGGAGCCTCCAGAGGCTGGCGCCCTCTGACCTCAGGTTTCAGACCATCAGACTCTGAGCATGTTTCTGCAGCAGGCGAGCTACCTTTCCACACCCACCTGAGCTGAGCCTCCTATGACACCTTCACTCTCTAGCTTGTGTTTGGTCTTCCTGGCCTCCAGGACTGCCTCCCATGGCTTCTCTTGCCTGGGACTGGCAAATAAAATTCAGGCTCCTTGATTTGTGGTTGGTTGTTGTGCCAGGCCTCTGGAGAGCTCAGTTTTAAACAGTAGGTTGCCTCTCAAGGGGTACCTCCACAGCCCTGAGGGCCTTATAGAGACAAAGTGGGCTTCCTCTGTACTATAGACCCCATCTACCAGACAAGCACAGCTCACCAAAACCCACACCTGAATCTGAAGTTTTTAAGGCTGCCAGTCCTGAGGGAAGGATGGACTGGCCTGGTTCCCCTTCCCACTGCTGGGAGCTGCTTGGCTCCCGGCCCCAGCTGCTTCCAGCCCTGCCTTCCTGCTTTGCGTTCCATTGCCTGCTCAGTTTGCTGTTGACATTTGTTTTTCTCTGGGCATTTTTTCAGCTTTTTTGTTACCTCCTTTCTAAATTCCAGAGTGGCCCCCTTTTCTGTCTGTAGAACAGCTGTTGATTTTTGCACAGACTCTTTGTTCAGCCAGTTCACATGAATTTAGTCTTCAGTTCTCCACCTTACAAGAAAGCCGTATTTATTGTCTTATCATAAATATTAACTCGTCAGCAACACTTTCTTTACCTTAAAGCTTTAAAGTTTGAATAAGCAAAGTTATCCCGAGTGTGTTAGATTTCTATTGCGGAGTGCTGGAGGAAGATCAGCTTGTAGAGAGAAAGGGTTGCCATGGCTCATGGATTTGGAGGGGCCAGTTCTTGATTGTCTCGTTGCTGTCAGCCTGTGGCCAGGGTTCAGGAGTGCATGGAAAAACAAAGAATTCACTTCATTTCATGTCTAGCAACCAAATACATGGAGAAGGGGTTGAGTCCTGCAGTCTATTTCAAGGGCATGCACTCAGAGACATCTGGGTGCCCCCTCTTTAAAGTCCCCCCCGCCCTGCCTTGCCAATGGAGAGATGGCTCAGCGATTAAGAGTGCAGGCTGTTGTTTCAGAGGACCCAGGTTTGATTCCCAGCACCCACATGGTAGCTCACAAGTGTAACTCCAGCTTCAGAGTATGCAACCCCATACACATAAAACTAAATAAAAATAAAATTAGAAAAAACAACTCTGTCACTTCCCAGTAGCACCACCCTGTGTGGTCAAACCTTTAATGCTCAGTTCTTGTCCTGTAGTGTATTTGTTACATTTGCTGTGCATCTGTTTGCATGTTTGCTGTTGGTGGGTATCTGTGCTAGTTGTTGCTCTGATACAAATGGCACCTGTACATGTGCAGAGGGCTACTCAGAGGTGAGGTTGCAAGGTTAGAGCAAGTGTACCCTCACTCACTTTCCACAGGGTTCTACCCCTTTATGCTCGCTCCTTCAGTAAAGTGCGCATGGTCTGACTTGTTAATGCTTGATGTCAGAATTTAGAATTTTCAAACTAATTGTTCTGAAAGGGTACGTCATTGCGATTTTATTAGCATTTCCCCAGCTAATGATATTGAACGTATTTTTAAACCACCACTTAGTTTGCTACTTCTGTGAAATGTCTGTTTAGTTTCCTGCCCCCCTTTTTTTCTCCTTTCTTGTCTGTTTCACACAGATTAGCTGAAATTCCTTATATAGTTAGTAGATGAACCCGTTGTTCATTATATGTAGTAGATATACTTTTCTAGTTTGTGACTTCTCTATTTTACTTTTTTTGTGGTTTCTTTTGATGAACTGGCATTATTAAAAAAATTTTTTTGGGGGGGTTTCCAGACAGGGTTTCTCTCTATTGTTTTGGAGCCTATCCTGGAACTCACTCTGTAGACCAGGCTGGCCTGAACTCACAGAAATTCACCTGCCTCTGCCTCCTGAGCGCTGGGATTAAAGACGTACACCACCAATGCCCAGCAATTTTTAAAATAAGATTTATTTCATGTGTATTTGTGAGTGCCTGCCCATATGTATGTATACCATGCTTGTGGAGGCTGGAAGAGGGTTTTGAATTTTCTTAAACTGGAATTACAGGCAGTTGTGAGCTGCCTGAAGTTTTTCATGGCAAACAGAGTACCTACTGTTCCTTCAGAGACCCCAGTTCCCAGCACACACAGCCACTCACACTGAGCTCTAACTCTCCTTCCAGGAGAAATGACACCCTCTTATGACCCCTGTGAACACCCACACGCAAATGGTACACAGACATACCTGCAAGCAAAACTTTCATACACATAAGAGATAAAAAAAATTCTGTCCCAGCTTGATACAACATCCATTACTTGTTTTCTAAAACTTTTTTCTTTTTTTTGAGAATTTAGGTCTTTGAATACTACTGTGATAAACTTGTGTGTGGTGTGGGGGGTGTGGTGTGAGGGGGTGTGGTGTGAGGGGTGTGGTGTGGGGGTGTGGTGTGAGGAGGGTGTGGTGTGAGGGGGGTGTGGTGTGAGGGGCTATGGTGTGAGGGGGTGTGGTGTGAGGGGCTGTGGTGTGAGGGGGTGTGGTGTGAGGGGCTGTGGTGTGAGGGGGTGAGGTGTGAGGGGTGTGGTGTGAGGTGGGTGAGGTGTGAGGTGGGTGAGGTGTGAGGGGGTGTGGTGTGAGGGGTGTGGTGTGAGGGGGTGAGGTGTGAGGGGGTGTGGTGTGAGGGGGTGTGGTGTGAGGGGGTGAGGGTGTGAGGGGGTGTGGTGTGAGGTGGGTGAGGGTGGTGTGAGGTGAGGTGAGGGTGTGAGGTGGGTGAGGTGTGAGGGGTGTGGTGTGAGGGGGTGAGGTGTGAGGGGTGTGGTGTGAGGGGTGTGGTGTGAGGGGGTGAGGTGTGAGGGGTGTGGTGTGAGGGTGTGGTGTGAGGGGGTGAGGTGTGAGGGGTGTGGTGTGAGGGGTGAGGTGTGAGGTGGTGTGGGTGTGAGGGGGTGAGGTGTGAGGGGGTGAGGGTGTGAGGTGGGTGAGGGGTGAGGTGGGGTGAGGTGTGAGGTGGGTGAGGTGTGAGGTGGGTGAGGTGTGAGGTGGGTGAGGTGTGAGGGGGGTGAGGTGTGAGGGGGGTGAGGTGTGAGGGGGGTGAGGTGTGAGGGGGTGAGGTGTGAGGTGGGCTCTGGTTCAGCATTTTCCCACTTCAGTTGTTCCAGTGTAGTTCACTTACACGGGTGGGGTGACTTTGCTTAGTTCTCTAAAACAGCAGTTTTAACCTTTACGTGCCCAGCTCTTTATAGGGTCTCTGTTTTGTGTCAATAATGACTTTGTGTGTCTGTTCCTTTGCACCTACACTCTTGGAACATTTCCTGATATCTGGTAGGTCAAATAATTTCATCTTGCTCTACTTTATCAAAAGTATCTTGGAAAGTTTCTTACTCTTTGAAAGAACAATAATAGATTAAAAAAAAAAAAACACATGACAATGTCCCATGTTGGGCTGTGGAACATGATTCATCATTGATGCTCAAATCATTTGTGTCCTATAAAGTCTACGATCTCTTGGAGTGACTTGCACACTCCTTATCTGCAGAGCATGAACTCCTCCAGTAGACATTGTGTGACTTCTGAAAGGCATTTGGCTTGTCAACTGGAGGCAAAGGAGAATGTAAAGGAGGCCATTTGGTGGCCTAGTGTCCTGTTTGGGTGCAGTAGTGTGAGAGTGGCTGTGAAACCATGCTTCATGAGTTGAACAAGGCCACCACCCTTTACTTTCAGTTGCCGTGTGCAATTGAGTGAGAAGTACTTAGTTGGTGTTCAGTGGCTGGTATACGGTGTGCTGCTTGGAAGGGGCGAACTGGAGGGCCTGGAGTTGGCAGTATATTTAGTCCTCTGATTGCTACGTGAGACCAGCATCAATCAGAATGTGTAATGTACCTATTGAGGCATGAGCAACCCTCTGGATAGAAATACTTGTTTTACTTTCTCACATGCTGCAGCTGTCCCACATTTCAAGCAACACTTGTACAGATCTCAACCTTTCCCAGCACTGTTGTCTAGAGACAAGCTTGATAGGATGTGTGTGTTCTCACGGGACTGAGGGTTGAACCCAGGGCCTCAGACACTCCGGGCAAATGTTCTGTCATTGAGCTACACTCAATGAGGGTTGTGGGTGTGCTTTTGAGAATTCTAGACAAAGTGAAATCATCTCCAAGAAAAACTTGGTATTTTGAAGTCTTTTCAGCTTCACACTGACAGGGTCTTTGCACAGCCTAAGAAAATATGTCATTTACTGGTGTGTCCCCCTTCATGTTTCAGTAATGCCCTCTCTTCATCTGCACCAGTGAGCTCACTTTTCAGACGCCAAGCACATTTTAGCCCCTGGCTTTGCTCCTCCTGCCTTCTACCTGGGTGTTTATATCAGCCCTAATCACCGGGTTCCGCTCAGATGCCACCTCAGGGAGGGCTTCTCTAACTCCCCTCTGTGGCCACAGCCATCCTTGCAGGTGACACCTGCCTTTGGTTTGTTGTCTGCTCTCCTCTCCAGCTCCCTCCTAGTGCCCTGCCATCTCTTAGAGAGTGGGGGCTCTGCCTGTTTCACTGCTGCCTTTAGTGCCAAGGTCAGTGTGTGATTCCGGGGTCACTGGGAGGCTCTCTATCAGTCAAAGAAGCTGTTTACTTAAAGTGGATACAAAGAGGCTGCCCGCAGCAGGCATGCACCGCTAGCCCTTCTTCACAACTGTGCGGGCACCTTGTTTGTCCCTGGTGGAATGCACACATCTGAACAGCTCTTTGCAAGGGTATTTATTTATTTTGTCACACTCCCAGCATCTTGAGGCAAAGGTCTGTCTTAAATTCCTCCCTTCTGTTGTGCCTTCTGTCTCCTTTGGGGCTTAGGACCAAGCCTTGCAAGCTGCTTTGCTTGAGGTAGAGCCTAGCTGTCCATTAACAAGGAACATGAGTGGTGGTCATCTTCCCCAGGGAGGGGGGCAGTAAATTAGCAGTGTGATTTCATATGCAAACTGCTGGCCAAAGTAGAATTTCCATCCCGGATTCCTTTTTGTGCATTTCTTGAGTCTTGTGTAATAAAATTCTGTTACCGTGGTCTTTAGGAGGAAAGGGGCCAGCCTTCCTTGTTCACTACTGTTTCTTTAGTGGCTAGTGTGATACCAGATATGTGACGCATATCCTCAGCTTGCAAGATATTTATGTTTGCTGTCCCATCATTATTTTAAAATGACAGGATTTATTTACCTCATCCATACAGGGCCCTGAAGGAGCAAACAGGTATTCATTGTGTTCAGCCTACCTTCTGAACCTGCCTAGCGGGGTGAGAGACATATACCTGCTTCGTAGTGGCTATTCAAATAATGTCAGCCTTGGAGTATCTGCTGAGTAAATGACTATGTCTGCTTCTTTTAAAGGTTCCCTGTGATCCTAGTGAATATGGACCACCTTTCGAAACAGCTGTATCCCTAATTCCTCATCACCAGAATTTAGCCTCATGTGTGTGATTACAGAGCAATGATAACCTTCTATACTTCAGTGTAAAAATTACATAGGGTCAGGAGAGGACAGTGTAGCCACCCCCAGAACATTCCATAATTCACAAAGACAAAGCGTGTGTAGTTTGGAAATCCTCACTAATACTTCCTTGCAATGTAGAAATGCTTCATGACTGGGTCTCCAAGCAATTAGAGGTGCATCTTCTGTGTGGCCTGCAGCAGTACAGAAGCCAGGGCAGGGATGTGGCCAGTTTGGCCAGGCAGGATGTGGCAACAGTTTGTGGACAATGAGAGCTCTGGTTTGTGGCTTTCTCTCTCATCAAAGTAACACAGTGAACCAGAGCCTGGGGCTAGGAGGCTGGAGACTCAGTCCCATGCTCTTACTTGCTGAACCTGGTCCTCTCTCAACAGAGGCAGAAACGTCAGAGGGGCTGTTTGGATTTAACAAGAGAAAGTGATTCCCTATATACACAACATTTGGGAGAAGTAGGACTACAGGGCGGCAGTGTGCTTCCTTCTTGGATGTATGTTTGTCTCTGGCTGCTCTAACTCCTCACCCTCACATGCCCCCTCCCCCAGGTGGCAGCTAGGACAGCTGATGTTCTTTAAAATGATCCCTGACTTCTAGCAAGGACTGAATGCCATACTGCATCTACTCATTTCCAAGACAGTGCTTCTGGGGATCTTTCCCCCTTGACGTCCCCAGTGCCCCCTGTTGTGCTGGTAGTTGGTGACTTACCATTTCTCCAAGAAAAACCAAAGCTACAGGAAATGAAGCAGCACCCTTTGGCATCAGCTTCGTTACCCTTTATCTGCATTTCCTCCTACAGTGCTGCAGCCTGCCCTGGTGCAGCAGAAGAACACCCATGCTTCTAGATGCCACTGCCTCTAGTCACCCATGAGCCCTAGATGCCTATGCCCCTGGCCATCTCTGCCCTGGAAGTTCTTGCTCCTGGTCACCCTTCCTCTAGCTGTCCTTGACCTTGGTTGCCAGTGTAGCTCGTTGCTTGTGCCCACAGTCAACCATGCCTCTAGCTGTCTTCGTGCATTGCATGCCTGGTTGGTCCAGTCCTCCTCGTTGAAATGCACGTCATTGCAGTTCTCCTGCTTCTCTCTGGCTTTTACCATTATTTCATACTGTATCTGTTCAGTCAGGGCAGAAATATGAAGTTGTTTCTCCTGTGTGGGCAACAGGAGAACCCCTTTAAACCACTAGATATGTCCTTCCTCATTTCTTTCTTCTCTGACCAGATTCTCTCAGGTGCTTTCTGTGTGCACCCCCTTCTGTTCCTCTTCAGAATCATGGTCAGGCACATGCTCTCTCCACTCTGAGGATGCAGCTCTCATTGGGTTACCAGTGGTCTTCATGTTGCTAAGACCAGTGGCGATTCCCAAGCCCTCACTGGTGCTGGACTCATCAGATGTGTTTTATGTGTTTGCCACATCCAACACCTGCTGTCTGTGATGTCTTCCTGTGGCTCCCAGGGTGCCCCAGTGGTGATGTTCCCTCTGACTCATTAGTTGGTCCTCTTGGTCTTCTTTCTAGATCTCTCCCGGGCTCTGCCTTGTCCCAAGCATACTGTTTGTACCCATCAGTATGCCTGTCTTCAATGTTTTTACCTCTCTGGGCTTCAGATCCACCTGGAAGCCACCTTCAGCTCAGACTCTCGTATTTCCTTGCTTTTGTAGAGTTGTGGCCCATCCTGCTCAGTCTCCATTCTCTCCTTCAGAGCTCCTGTTGGCAATGACTGTCTAGAGAATGTGACACAACAATGTGACCTTCACAGGAAGGTCTCAATTGACCGCTGCATCCATAGCACCTATTAAGGTGTCTGGCATATAGTAGGCTCCTAATAGATACTTCATTGGATGAATAACTTAGGTTTGATTTATAGTGAGGCTTGATAATTTACTGATTGTCTGTTTGGATGCTCACTCTCACCTGTTCCTACTTTCAGTGGTGTCTTAGCCATCCACGGATGGTCTCTGTCAGTTTCTTGGTAAGTCCATTAGATAGTGGTCTGACTGTTTCTCTATAGCTGTGTCTGCCTGGTGTCTGCCGTATTGGTCTACAGTATTAAGTGTGTTCCTTTCCATTGACTTGGGAAGCTGTTGGTGTGGTATGGGCAGGGAGCTACTTAGTTTTCTCATTTTGGAACTGAAGTGTGTGTTTGGTAGGGCCATCGGGAGAGGTGGGCTGCTGAGAGTATAGAAGGACTGCAGTGTCACTGGTGTGTGTCACAGGCACAGAATCAATCCGTACTGTGACTGGCGGGGTGTACAAGTGGCCTTTAGGATTCTTTGCATTGAATTTTTGTGTTTATGCATGTGCATTTAGTGTTGTGCTGGATAGTTTTCTGTAAACTTGATACAAGCTAAAGTCATGTGAGAGAAGAGAGCCCCAGTTAGGTCCTCTTGTGGGACTCAACAATGGGAACAAGGGAACAGGGGCTGTCTCCAACTCTTTCAGAGACTTTTGGGACCTTCCTCCTCATACAAGGCCGCCTTGCCCAGCCCCAATACATGAGGAGGTGCTTATCTTATTCAAACTTGATATCTGTTTTATTGATATCCTTGGGAGGCCTGCCCACTCCTGAACAGAAATTGAGGAGTAGATTGGGGGTTGGGGACAGAGAGGGGAAGGACTGGAAGGAGAGGAAGGAGGAGAAATGGTGGCTGTGATGTAAAATAAACAAATAAATAAATAAATAAATAAATTTGTTTAAAAAAAAATAGAAAAGAAAATGCCTCCATAAGATTGGGCTGCAGACAAGCCTGTAGGACATTTTTTAAATTAGTGATTGATCGGAGGGTCCAGCCCATTGTGGATGTTGTCATCCCACCCCTAGGCTGGTGGTCCTAGGTTCTTTGAGGCCAGCCTGGTCTACAAAGTTCCAGCCAGGGCTACACTGAGAAACCCTGTCTTGGGGTAGGGGGTGGGGAGAAGGTAGGCTGAACAAGCCACGGGGAGCAAGCCAATAAGCAGCACCATTCCTTGGCCTCTGCATTAGCTCCTGCCTCCAGGTTCCTGCCCTGTCTGAGTTCCTGTCCAGACTTTCTTCACCTATGACATGGAAGTGTAAGCCAGATGAACCCTTTCCTCCCCAAATTGCTTTGGTTATGGTGTTTCGTCACAGCAACAGAAACACTAAGACAAGGGTAGTGTGTATTTGCATGTGCACATCAAGTGTCTTCCTTGATGGGTATTCACTCCTGTCTCTGTGTGATTCAGAGCTCTCTGTTTTAGCCGCTCTGGCTGCAGCTCGCTCCAGGAGTGCTTTGCCTCCCTCACCCCCACCGCCATGCACTGTGATTGCTGCTCGCTTTTAGCAGGGCTGGGGACATCAGGAGCCACATTCTGCTCCTTGTGTTATGCAGCAAATGTTTCACCTACAAAGCCATCTCCCAAGCCCGAATTTTGAAAACCTTTTAATTAGAGTTTATAGTCTTTAAAAGGTTGGTAGTTGGTCTTTAAGCACAGAGTTAACTAATAAAACATTGTTTCTGTGGTGAAAACTTGATTGGCTTTGTGTTTAACCTTACAGATTCCTTCCCTTTCAGGAATTTATTCTACCAAGTTCAAGGATTGCCTTTCCATAAAATTTTCTTAGCTGGAATGCTTTGGAACTGAGTGTTCTAAGCAATTGAACCTCCTAATGAGTGAGAAAGAACCATCTTGTAAGGAAGAGCCTTTTCAAAATGACTGTGTGTGAATACTGAGCATAATTCCAAAGCATAGACTAAACAATAATAGCCTGGTTAGATGTCTTCAGCCTAGGGACACCTTGCTGAACTCTTATATCGACTGTTCTGAAGGGTAGCTATGAGATGCATCAATGACACTCCTAAAGGCAAACTCAAAATAGGATTAACAAGATCTTAAGGAACTCTCTGGCTTTATGTCCTGTCAACAGCAGCCACATCAGTAATTGTTTATGGACTGTATCAGTTCAGGGGACTGTATCAGTGAGAAGGGCCCTGTCTTGGGAAATTCAGCAGAGCTGTTGAAATAATTTGTAGAAACATTTAGGTAGCATATGTGTTTATATATATTCATGTGTGTGCACATGAACACACATGGACTGACACTATTAGATAAAGCAAGAGCAACATGTAAGTGGGAGAGACAGGCTTAGATACCACTGTGCAATATGTGGCATGTGTGGAATGAACAGGATGAGTTGAATGTTGTGATTTCAGAGCAGCTGGGATTAACAAAGCTGAGTGTCTCCTGCTTCTTGGCAAAGCAGGATTGGAGCTGAGCATAGGCAGATGGGTCTCATACTGACCTGTGATTCAGTTAATCAAATTGTTCCTGCCAGAAAGATATACATGCTCCCTCATCAGTCCATAGTCTCCTTGAATGACTGGGGCAAGCAAGTTCATGAACTGTCTCAAAGACCCTCATCCTGAAATCTTCACTTGTGAGCAGGCTGTGCACTGAGTCAGGGTCAGCCTGCCAGGGGCTTCTTAGCTTAGGAAGCAGGACAAGGAGCTTAGAGTGTGTGTGTGTGTGGGGGGACGTCGGGGGTATTTGTGTGATTGTCTTCTTCTGTGTCGGACTTCCTGGTGCTATGGTTGTCCTGGTAGATAATATAGAGAAGGAAAAGTCTAGTCATTAATTATTTAGACAGAAACAGGAACCATCATAGATACATTCCCCAAATACTAAGTTTGGCCAGGTGGCTGGGACTGAGTAGTGCCATGCAGCTAAGAGTGTCTCTCTCACCAGGCTATTTCTGATGTCATGTAGCCTTTTATTGTTGGCAGAGAGGCTGAGGGGGAGGTGGGGGCCGTGATTGTCCTGTTTCCAGGATGACAGTCACAGAACCGAAAGTACAGGTGTGTGTTTAAATTACCCATGAATCCCAAGTGGGACAGTAACCTTGTGTCTGTCAGACCTCTTGATTGTACCTCTGCATAAGACAGTGAACTCCATTGTGGAAATCTAACTATGAGATAGTGTGGCCAACGTGATGATTGTGACGGTCCCCGGCTTTTCTCTTTGGTAGAATATTCTAGATGACAACTTGTCCAGCTCTATTTGATTCTTGCCTTCTCTCTTTTCCCTTCTCTCCCTCTAGTTACCCGCCCCCCCCCAAACTTATGTTTTTGAGTGGATCTCACATAGCCCAGGCTGGTCTTGGATTTCCTTTATACCTGAAGATAGCTTTGAACTCCTTATCGTCCTGCCTCCACCTTCCAAATGTTGGGATTATAGCTATATGCCACCATAACCTGCTCATTTTGTATCTTTCCTTCATTACATTATTTAATCATTCTTTGCTCATTTAATCATGTCTGACTTGCTCATGGGTGTGGCTCACCCTTGTCTCTGCTAGTCTCTTGATACTGCTCTGTATTCCACTGTGACACTGTCTTCTTGCTATCCCTCACACATGCCAGACTTGCTCTGCCTCAGGGCCTCTGTACTTGCTGAGCCTTTGCTCTAAAAACTTCTTTCTAAATTGTGATTTCTGCCTGACTGGCTTTCATTCTCTTTTGACCTTCACATAAGGACCTTTCAAGTGATACTGTCTTTGGCGGTTTATCTAAAATCACATGTCCCCTAACACTTCATATCACCTGTCTTGTCCCCCACCCCATCCCATTATCCCACTTACATTTTACTTCTCAACAGTCTGTGTGGTCAGTCTTCCCCTCTAGACTGGGATGCTTTTGAGGACAGGGAGTAAAGTCTGTTCTCATGTTGTAGGATGTCTGGTTTGTTGGGTAGATCTGGGCCCATCGGACCCTCTGCAAATTTGAATGAGTGGATGAGTGTGAATGATCTGTGCCTAAAGACTGGTATGCAATGGGCATGCCTTACACTGTTTTGTGTGTGTCGTTTTTTTAGACAGGGTCTCTCACTATTACTATATAGTATTGGCTTTTCTGGAACTAGCTCTGGAGACCAGGATAGCCTGGAACTCACACACAGAGATCTACCTGCCTCTGTCTTTCGAGTGCTGGGATTAAAGGCATATGCCACTATCCCACCTAAGAAATGAAGCCCTACCTCTTTCTGTCTCCTGCTCTCTAATTAGAGTCACTGTAGTTGCTTATAATTTATTTCTGTTCTTTTTCCATTTGTGTATGCTCATTGTCCACAGGACTGGTCACTTAAACATAAAAGTTTCCTACTGGGCAACCACCCTCCCTTTTGTCACCCTTGCCCCCTCTGTTCTGTTAGTCCCTTTGTTCTCTAGCTCTGCATCAGCTTTCATGTCACATCTGCTTACATGACTTTATGTGCAAAACGAGGGGAAATATGACACCTGTCTTTCAGAAGCTGACTTCTAGGGAGGTGGGGCATGCCAGGGAGTCCACTGCAGTGCCTGGTCCCACAGGAGGCATCAAGAATGCAGCTTCTGAGTTTGCTAGACATGGCTATAGGGAGCAAAATGGGATGGAAGGAACAATCCCAACAAGGGATTGATGGAAGGCTGAGCAGAGGTGAGGGAGATAGAATGGAGTCATCCATTCTTGGTGCTCACTGTATGCCTGGCTCTGTGTCCGCTGCTGGTCTTTGCTCTGGTAGAGAAACAGGGCAAAAGAGACACAGGTGAGAGTCCTCTGTATGGCCTGGTGACGACGAGGAGGGAAGCCTCCATCATCCTCCTTGTTGGGGAAGGATCTGAATGGAGCGCCAAGGTGGGATGTTGAAGCATAAATCTGTATAATGTGTGTTTCTGGGGCCCGAGGTCCACCCTTGTGTTTGGGGAAAGCCGTGTGGTGGAGATCCTTCGGTGGTGGGGTAGTGTGTCGTGCCATAATTGTTAGTCTGCTTCTGCAGGGAAGATGTCACAGGTGTGTGTCTGGTTGCCCAGGGCCTCATTCTTGGCTTCATGATCTTGCTACTTGCAGTTCCCAGATACTGATGGTGCACTGTGGGGGTGGCATGTCACAGGTGTGGCCATGCCTGTGCTCCAGGCAGTGTGCACAGTCTAAGGATGAGAATCCAGAGTCAGCATTGAGTTCTTGGCTGATGAGGCTGGTTCAGAGCTGCTCTGTGCCAGGGCTGTAGGTGACTTCCATGGAGAATGCTGGTATTCCAAACTGCAATTTAGAAGGCTGTCTTAATATTTTTACTCTCAACAGTAAGCTAAAGCTGACATTGGCAGGCTTATTCAACAAATGTAAAATAGCCAGAAAAGACATTCTGAAGCACTCTGGAACGAAACAGATGGACCAAGCAACCATGTTAAAAACAGCAAATCACAACTTGAACTTCAGTTAATCATAATCAAATTTCTCTATCCTTAATTAATTTGAAACATCTCCCTGAGTAGTTTTCTATTTTGGTTTCTGTTACCTAAGAGACCTTGTTATTACAGGGAATTCCAGTTAAAAATGCCTCATGCTTGACATCTGAGCTATATATATATATACATATATATATATATATATATGTATGTATGTATGTATGTATGTATATAAATAAATAAATAAATAAATAAATAAATAAATAAATAAATAAATAAATAAAATCGTTTAGGAAATGATATCCTTTGCAAGGTTTCAGAAGTGGCTGTTTGTTTCTTACAAATATTCATGGGGGAATTTATTTCATCTTCTGCTGACATAGAAGTGAACAAAACTGTATTCACTTATTGACTTTAAAACCTCCCCGTGCGTGAATTAAGGTTGTCCTGGACTTAACCTCTGTTCCTGGCCAGCTGCTTTGTCAGGCGAGCATTGAGTGATAGAATGGGTTGGGCACATGGCCGGTCTTGTCAAGCCTTAGTCTTGTACTGTTCCTTGTCTGCGTGCACACAAGCTGAGTCCTTGTGTTGCAAGGACACAGTGGAGATTGGGCTGTGAGGCTGCACATGTGAAATGATGCCGAGGCCATTCTGAGACTAAGCAAGCTGAGCGGACAGAAGAGTCCAGAAGTGAGGCTCAGGAGAAGGAGGGAAAGGGTGTTACTGTGGCCAGGTAGACAGTGGCTACACATTCTCAGGGTTCATCCCAAGTGGGCTTCAGACAGGCATATAGACATACAGACCACCACGGCTAACGTGCCCTCATGCCTTCCAGCTGTCACCAGCATGTCTTTCTCTGCTTTGCACGCCATTCTCTAAAAGTGACTTGTTAATTTGAGGGGATTGTGGAGGAATGAAAAACGTGATAAATATAAGCCCATAAATTTAACAAGAGAATAATCACACAACCCCTTGTTTTGATCGTTTGTCCTCGGTGATGGGCCTGTGTCTGATTTCATGGGGTTGCTGCCCTGGTGCTCAGCCCATGCTTCCTATTTAGTGTTCAGACGGCTTGCGCTGTTCTATGTCCTTCGCTGACTGCTTGGAAATGAATTCTCAGTTCTACTGTAGACAGTGAGTGTGCCACAATGCTACACTGTTCTCCTGACGGTGAGTCCTCACCGAGTAGTGCTCAGTCCTGAGTTATCAGTACTGCCGCCAGCTGTTCTCCATCACTAACCCAGTGAATGGAGAAAGTGCTTCATTCACACCTGGGCAGCTCCTGTGTGCCCTCCACCACTCACTACACGGCTGCCTATACAGTATGTACCTATTTGGACAATTAAGTAAATGTGCATTTGAATTAATCCCATTTGCCTGACTAGAGAAAGGAAGGGACTTTGATTATTTGTAGAGTATGAGTTGGGACTTCCTCCTGGCCAAAGACAGCTTTCCGTTAGAGTACCCTCAGTACTTCAGTGGGTGTTCTTGGCAGTAGGGACTGTATAGAGGTGGGCTTGTCTGTTTCACTCAATAGTTATTTCTCATGCTTGGCATGGGGCAGATACTCAGTACTTGTTCAGTGAGTGAGTGTGCCAATCTGATGCCCCCACTTTTCTTCACTGTGCAAAGCAGAGAAAGCTATGTTGGTGACAGGTTGGGCTGCCTGACTAATCACAGCACTAGTCACACCTCATAGAATGGCCAGCAGAAGAGTCCTGCTGTCCAACCATACTACTCTATTGATTGCTACCCTCTGTCTCCCTTGAAGATAGCTTCTGTGAAACCAGTAGAACCCTGTGGTACTAGGCATGTAGCTAATGGGCACACACTTCTCCCAGAAAGCTGTTACTTTATTGTGCCTAGATAAGTACATACATAATGCAATAAAAACACCATCATCATTGAAAACTTGGAAGTCAGAGTAAACTCTCCATTCCTGTCCATGGGAGGTAGCCCTGAAATAAGCAAGACTAACCTTATGTCTATTTTCTATTCTTGTAGACAAGTACATATACATACCACACACTGGTGAGACTGTTTCTGTCCCTTACGAGTTATTTTTTATCTTATGTTCCAAAGTGAATTGCCAACTAGAAAGCCTTGTTTTGAAATTGCCTCTGTGACCTGCTCAGGGCCATGACCAGTGAGAGGCATGACAAATGCTAAATACTCCATGCCTTTCTTTAATGTCGGCTGGAAAAATACTAAGTTGTGTTCCAACATTCTAATTTAAATACCTGACAATTACAGACAAGGAGAGAGACAGAGCCGATGTCCAGATGTACCAGAGCTGAACTGGCTAAGCCTTGCCTTTCCTGTCTTCCCCACCTCTGCCCCCTGCTACAGCAAGTTCAGCGGCAGGCACCAGAAAGCCCCTGGGCTGGGGCTTTTGGAGGAGAGACCAACTGAAGTTTGGTTCATTTTACCCACATCTTGGGTTCATGGCTGCTGCTGGAATAACATCTGGGTGTCTTGACACAGCTGCCTGCAGTGGAGCCTTCGGCTGCTCTCACAGCCTTGGTGGATTTCTGGGTCAGCTCCCATATGAGACCTCTGCTTGGTTATCATGGCTGGTGCTGTGTGCTCAGGCTTGGCAGGCCTGCTTAGCATTCTAGTCTTGGTGGGAATGCATCCTCCCATGATGCTGTGGGACTGTCCTGATATGTCTGTTGTTTTGCCTTGCCTTTGAAGTACCGTGGAAACAACCTTTCCACTAGAAAGGCCTCTCCTCATGCTCGGATAAACATGTAAACCCCCCATTCTTTCTTGTGCTTTCTCGTACCAAGCCATCTGATTTGCTAACAAGCATTTCCTGTTTACCCTCCTCAGTCAGGCTCATCCATGGAGGGTCTAGCTTTCACAGGCCATCCTGGCCTAGAGAGAAAGGGGACATACTTCTAGAAAACCCATCAATCTCTGGTGACCCAAAAAGGAACAGAAGGGCTCTTAGTATTCTGTGGCCGAAGGCCTTCCTCATGGTGACTGGGGGCAGAGCTTTGAAAGGAGGGCACTTGACTTGTAATGTGTGATTAGGAATGGAACACATAGGGGTTGCAGGCTGAGGAACAAATATGGGATGAGAAGGGTGGGGGATGAAGTCCTAGCAGAAGCAGCCAAGAGGAAACTCAGATCAGTGGCTCCGTGGGGCAGCCTGAGCGCCTCTTCTTTGTGGGCTGTAGCTCTGGGTAGCTGTACCTCCCAATCTACCTCCTCTCTACCCCAGCTCCCAGGGGCCAGTGGCCTGGCAGGTTGGAGCATACAGCAGGTTTTTATTTTATGCATTTGTTTACTGAACAGACTATTGAGCAGGGGTCTGCAGGCTGCTTAGGAACCTTGCAGTGGCTATGAAATGATCTGGGGACTCGCTGAAGCTGTGCACATGTTCTGGCCAGGCATGTGCTCTTTCTGCTTCTCAGAGTCTATAATGCTCCAAAGGCTATGACCCTTAGGACCTCGGATAAAGAAGTGGCATGATGCTGGGCAATGGTGGTGCACATCTTCAACCTCAGCATTTGGGAGGCAGAGGCAGATGGATTTCTGTGAGTTCGAGGCCAGCCTCGTCTACAGAGTGAGTTCCAGGACAGACAGGGCTATTACATAGAGAAGCCCTGTCTCGAAAAATCAAGAGGGTGGTATATAGATAACTTTAAAAACTTATTTATGACTCTTGAACCATTTGAAGGTTATTTGGTGATGGTGGTGGTGGTGGTGGTGGTGGTATTCTCATTCACTTGGGAAGCCTTCCCTGAGCTTTTACTTCGATGGACAGACAGTGCTGTGTTGTGGGAACTTGGTCTTGAAAACTAAATCATGACTTTTGTTCAGGGATTAAAAGGGAATGCAATTTAAAAGAAAGGAGTTTTTCAACCAGTTCACCTGGTCTGGGAGCCTGAAGCTAACTCTTATAGAGCAAACCTTTCTGCCACCACTCTTGCTGCCTGTCTGTCCTTACCTGACTCCTCCGATTTAGTGCAGGGATAAGCTGTGGTGCGTCCTGTCAGCAAGCTGAGTCTGGGGCTGTCTGGCTAGCACCTCTGAATGCAGGTGAGCTTCCTTCTTCCTATAGGGCTCTCAAACCTCATGGTCCCCAGACACAGGTCTAGACCCAGGTTAGCAACCCTCCCTGCTCCTAGGGGGCTCCTTCCATGGTCCTGCCTTACCTTGAGAACAGCTTGTATCATCAGCAGCCCTTGCAAAGCTGCTATTTGAAGCTCTCTTAGGGGCTTTCTTCTTGGTGAGTTTGACTGTTTGTAGTCAAGGGGTGGGGGTGGGGGCGGGCTACCAGGTCTACTAGGCCTACCAACAGAGGGCAGGGATGTGGGCCACTGTCTCTGCTGGCTCATTAAAGAGCTGCAGGGTGCTAGGTTGGCATTTGTTTCCCGGTCTGGCTTAGTCTGCCCTGTAACAGTGGGTGGGATCAAGGGATAAAAGTGCACTCCTCCATAGTTGTTCAGAGTCCTTTTTGGAAACTCAGGAGGAGTGTGTCTACTCTGCAGCCTTGTCATCTGTTAGAGTCAGCGCTGTAGTGCATAGTATTTTAGGGCCCCTGAGAGTAGAACATCAGCTGGCAACTTTGCAGCTTCAGGAATACTTAAGTTTCCTATGCTGAGCAAGGTCTGCTGCTGGCACAAGCTGTTCTCAAGCCAAGGGAGGGCCATGGAAGGGGTCCAAGCAGGCCCCCTAGGTACAGATAGGGTTGCTAACTTGGGTGCACACCTGTGTCTAAGAACCATGAGTTTTAAGAGCCAAAAGTAGCAAGGCCTTTCCCAGGTAGTATCTGGGTACCCAGTGTGACATCACTGTATTCTCCAGTGTTCTGGCTGTTTCTCATCCGTTTGATAGCTCATGGTGGTTTAGTAAGTGCACCAAGAGGGAGACAGAACATGCACTTTCCTCAGCAGGGTTTTTAGCCAGGCAGCAGTGAACCCAGCAGCTGTAACTCACACAAGGTAGTAGGTGTCATAGGAGACTTTGAGTAATGCGCAGCATGGGGGGTGGGGGTGGGGGTGGGGGCGGGGCGGGGGTGGGGGCGGGGGCGAGGCAGGTGGTTGGATGGTCACTTCTGCTGTGCTCCTTCCAGGATGGGTTCCACTTCCTTATTGTTATCCAGAGCCTCCTTAGCGGCCCTGCTTGCTTCTGCCTTTGCATCGTGGTGCTTCAGAAGCCCTTCTGCACTGTTCGTTACATGCCTGTCCCTTGCCACGCAATTCCTAGAAGCCCTAATGTGGGAATCTGAAGGAGAAAGGGCTTGCTAGCCTCTGCTCAGGAGATTACCTTTGGTTGCCTTCTCATGGTTCCAGGTGTGTTGGGGTTCTGCTCCACAGTTAAGCCCATAGCAGCTCCTTGAAGTGCGAGGAAAAGGTCTTCTTCAATATGCTTGGCCATCAACTGCTGTCCTGTGTGCATTTGCTTAAGGGAAGGCTTAAAAGGGAGTGTATGTGCAAAGGATGTCTGCTTCTGCCTGCCCCGTGGTCCAAGTGACTCTATTAGAGGCTGTTGGTTCTGGCTTGGAAAAAGCAGAATGGTGGGAAGGCACGGGAGAGACTGACAGGAACACGTAATGTCTCACTAGACAAAGACTTGAGGCCTTCCTGAAGAACAGAAAGCTTGGTTCACACCCTTTCTTCACGCTTTTTAAAAGAAAAGGATGTGTCAATTTGTGCTGCCTGATTCCTTTTTTTTTTAAAATGTGGGTCAGAGCTTCCTTCTTCACATGCTTTTGCTGAATACACCGAGCCTTCTGGTGAAATTGTGTTTCATAAATCAAGTTTAATTAATAGAAGCAAGGAAGGTGAAACACGGGGCTGAGAACCCTGGTGAGACAGGACTTCATGCCTGCCCAGAGGGGCCTCCTGGTCAGCCGCCCTCCCACTTGGGAGGCCAGGACTCTGGGAGTGCAGCAAGGACACTGACCAACAGTGTGGAGCCTGGATTTGCATCTGAGCAGATATGGCTGGCCCACTTATAGTCCTCATGCCAGAAGAGTTGTCATTGCCTTAATTTTTTTTTTTTTTTTTTTTTTTGACAAGAAGAAACAAAACAAAACACTCTGGGTTGGGGCCAGGCTTAGTGCTTGAAGCCAAGTTGACCTACTTTCACCACAGCCTTATCAAAGCCTGCATTGTAATTCTGCCTTCCCACATGCTGGTGTCTCGGGAACTGTGCACCTGACTCGGGCAAGAGAGAGCAAGCGTGAAGAGCTTGTCCTTGTACTGGGGAGTCTTTTACTACTGGGCCAGGGGGGAAGGACTTCACGCGGGGGAGAGGCACACCTCTAGCCCCAGCTGCAGGGTCAAGCCTTGCGGGAAGTGCTTTCATAACAGCCCTACCCTTTTTGACTTTGACAGCTTCCCAGTGAGGGAGACATGCTCTCTGTTTTACCCCTGAACCACAGTGGGCAGGTGGTGGTAAGAAGCCTCCCTGATGCTGTTACCATGGTAAGCCCAGGCCACAGCAGAGCACTCACCTAGGAATCTGTTTCTTTCCAGATGTTTTATTTTCTTCCTTGTTTAGTTTAAGTAGTTCCAGCTCTGGTTCAGGAACCAAATAGGTTCCAAATTGTGCATAGGGTCCATGGGTAATGGGCCAGAAAGCACCCTCCTCTTGAAAACCCTGGGACTCTCCTGAAGATTCTAGTGGTGGAATGAACACCCTGTTGATAAGGACATGAGTTCCTTGTAGGGTGGGAATGAATCTCACCACAGTGCAGTGGCCACGGGAATTCATGCAAAGAAGAGAAGGGGCTTTCCCTGCGTTCACAGTCTCTCTCTCTCTCTCTCTCTCTCTCTCTCTCTCTCTCTCTCTCTCTCTCTCTCTCTCTCTCGTGTGTGTGTGTGTGTGTGTGTGTGTGTGTGTGTGTGTGTGTCTGTGGTGTGTGCACATGTGTGCTTCTTTGAAAAACTAAACAACTCTTAGTTCTGAGCCATCTACTCTTTGTTCTGTTTTTCTTCATTTTTCTCTGATGTAACAATTCCTTACCTGGTTTTTCTAATGCTCTACATTGTTTCCAGTGAAAAGAGAGGATATTATTCAAAAATACCAAAGTAATCCCCTCAGTTTTTAAGTCATCATGCACCACAAACAGTATTACGAGGGCCGGAGACTATCTGGTAGTCATGAAAAACAAACATTGATGGTCATTCCTTGTATTTTTTGAGGACAGGCTCTCACTGTGTAGCTCTGTGTGGCCTGAACGCACTGTGTAGAATAGGCTGGCCTTGAGCTCCCAGAGACTCACCTGCTTCGAGTGTTGCTGTGGACTGTGCATCACCACGCCCCTTGAAGGGCCGGTTTGAGGAAGGAGGTTAGGACTATGGACTCTGCAGAACAAACTGAGTTGTTTTTGATGCCTGTAAAATGCTGATAGAGACTTGAAGCAGGATCTTGGATGCATGGTTTTGGAAGTGCAGGTTTCAGAGATATGTATGTATGTATGTATGTATGTATGTATGTATGTATATGTGTATAGTGAATAAACAGTAGATATAAGCTAGGTCACCACATTCCGTGTTTTTTTTTCATTTATCATACTTTTTGAAGAAATTTAAGAAAAAGCCTAGATCAGGAATCTTTGCTTTAAAAGAGAGATACAATTATGTTTGTGTTTGTGTTTGATGAACACTGTTCCTCAAGTAGTGGACGAGACCCTGTAATGCCAAGGGGGAGCCCTGTCAGTAAGTAGGGTAACAAATCGATACTGTGTCTGAGTGCTGAGACTCTAATGAGCAGTGGGTGGATGGAGGAGTAATGCGCATGCTTGTATAGCCACCACCGTTTCAGGCCGCGCACATCCCACCAAGTTGTCTCCCAGTTTACCTCACCGGCTTCTTGTGGTACACTGTTGCAATAAGGAATGGTTCTAAAACATATTCACAGTGCTCTCAAACTCAGGATTAACTCTTTGGATAAATTCCCAGAGGCATTTCTCCAGTTATAAGGCACATGCCTTCTTATGACCCTTACTACTACAGAGGCAACCGACTTGTATAAAAGGGAGCTGGCACAGGCTGCGGGAGCGGCTGGTGGCTTCTCCCACTCCTACTCGGAAAGGGTTACTCCTTCAGGTTCCATGCTGAAAACCCAGGGACAGGCTTCCTTCTCTGAGTCACCCATCAGTGTCCACCAGGCGCTTGACGCTGCTGCTCCCAGAACAGGAGAATGACTCAGAACAAGCCTGCTTCCAGCTTGGGGCTGGTGGCCTAATAGCTGGGTAGCTCTGTAGATAATTGGGACGGGATGCATCTGCTTCATTTGGATTCTGTGCAGAGTTGGGGGCAGGGGGGGTTCATAGAGGTTACAGTGAGAAATTGAATTTGTGAAGCTATCCCACAGCTGGATAGGGAGGTCAGCAGGCAAGACCCACTCCATTTGCGAGAAGTTAAGACTCAGATGTGGCCAGCATTTTTTTTTTAAATATGGTTTTTAGTATTTGAAGTATAGAGGTGAGGAGCCAGTCTGAAAGCTTAGAAAACAAAGTAATTTTTCAGAATTTATTTGAGGTGAGCAGATTTGGAACTCCTTTGTTGGGGGAGATACAGTGATCTTGAAGTTAAGAGTGTGGAGTGGGTCTTGCTTAACATTTTCACTTTCACTTTTTTTTTTTTTTTTTTTGAGGAGAGCTTTGATTTTTCTAGCCCCTCCTTACATGTTTTCATTTGCTCAGTGCCACAGCTGGCCACAGATGTGGGAGTCTTTAATTCTTCAGATCCATAGGGATTTCCTTCATGCAGAAATCCGTGTCTTCCCCCTATTTAATTAATCCTTTAATGAATATTTTATCAAATGAAGTCCATGCCTTATGTTTCATTATTCATGCTGTTTACAGGCCCTTTCCTCATTAGCATAATTTATAAACTAAGATTATGGGAGGAATGGCGTTTCAATGGCCGTGGTTTCCACGTTCTTCCAAGTGTGGGTGAAAGTGAGCTTGTCGGATGCGGTGGGAGAAAGCAGGTCTCTGAAGTGTGTTGGACAGTCCCAGTGTATGTGGTCTGAGTGTGCAGTGCACTTCCTGCCACCCATGGTGGCTGCAGCTGTGTGGGGTCTGCAGAGATGAGTCCAGATTGACTGTGCTCTGACTAGTGACTGTAGCCAGCTTCGGGTCCAAGGTCAAGATCATTTTTATTTGTTCACTGCCCAGACATGGCCCAGTTCTGTCGTGGTCTCGCTAGCCAGCTTGTAATGTCCCTTTCTAATTCTGGTTAATCTTACAGGCCTCCCCTGTGGCATGCTGGCCTCTCTTTTCACAGTCTACCTTGTCCATCCCTTTTCCCCCACCCTCTCTCCCTCCCTTCTCCCCACCCTAACCTTTTCATCATGACTTTGTGGCATGTGTAATGGCTCCAGCTGCTAAACCCAGCATGCTCTTCGGCAGCCTGTGTCTCCTTTCTGACTGTGTGCCCAGCACTGCCATGTCTGTCTCCCTCACACACCTTTAGACATTTATCTCACTTCTATGTACACCCTTCCCTTTGGTCCTTTTGCATTGCCTTTGCACTCCCAGCTTAGTATGGAGCCCGCTAGCTGTTGTCCCTCCTGCCCATCATCCTCAGCTCCTGTGTCTGGTCATCGCTGGCTTCCTGGGAAGCTGTCTGTGACTGGCTGGGACCAGCTGAATTTCCCTACAGCGCCTTCCCCATCCTGTCTAAGCATTGTTGCTTATTGTTTGTGTGCTCATCTTCATGAGATCTGGCCTAGGTTTTGTGAGGCAGACCAAATCCACACCTTCTGCTTCTTCCTGCCCATGAAACATCCTAGAAATCCTATTACTTTGGCATCCAAATGCCATCTCTGACTGTCCCCTAGAATCAGAAGTAGATCAAAAATGTTTTGTCAGTAGGAATGCCCTGATTTTTAGTCCACACAATAACTGTGGTTAACCTGATTATAATTTCTGTTGTCTGGACATGTGGAGGACCAACTTCCTGAGCTGAATCCTAACTTCACTGATGTAGTGGAGTGACATTGGGGCAGGTACCTCTCAGAGCCTGAGAACACAGAGCATCTATGTTAGAGATTAGGACAACCTCCTGGTGTTGTTGAAAGGACTGTGCATCGATGCAGGGGGAGCATGTTATGCCTTTGCAGGCACACCGTGTCTGGGATGCACTGGCTGCTGTTCTTGGAAGGTGCCCTGTACTTCCTGTGGGGCCTTGTGCTTACTTTTCCCCTATACGTGGGCTTTTAGTAAACACTCACAGATGGAAACACACAGGTGGAAGAACAGCAGAACTAAGACTGGAAGCCCTTTCCTCCTGTCCAGTCTCCAGCCCGCCTTCTCAGGTCACCCAGACTCCCATCAGCATCACTGTATCGCCACCTTCTCTGCATCTCTCACACAAGGCTGCTCATGTGTCACTCATCTGGGTGATGGCAGATCACCTGGGACTCGGGGCCCTCTTCCCCCTACCCCACACCTCAGTACTACCTTCCCCAGTATCCTGCAGGATGTCTTCCCAACTCTGCAATTCCTCGTGTGTCTGTGTCCACTCAGTGTGGTACCGGTTTATAGTAGTATTTTGCTTTGTGTGCTTATAAACTACTGAAGACAACAATGACATTCTCTCTTTCCTGGGAACTTCATGAAGCCTGAAGGGACTCAGGACTCCCTTGTCATTTGAGAAAAGCTTACGGAAAGAGATAGCCATTTCACCTAGTTTGTTGTTACTTTATTGATTCTTAGATATTAGTTCACATGGTAGATGCATGTTAAATTTCATGTCACCTAGCATGGTTTGTTATCAACTTTTGGCAAAACTCGGTGACAGGTACTTTATCCCTTCTGCTGCTACTTTTCTTTCTCTGTCTTTTATAGGAACGGCTGATTCTTTTTATACTAAATGTCATGTCTGCACTTAGCTGGTGAATGAGTGTTGGGGTACCTACTGGCTGTGAAACAGGTGTTATTTTTAAACACCAAGAAGCAGTAGTGAAATAACCAGACAGGGTCCTATGGAACTGCATTCCTCTCACCCCCTCTCTCTCCCCCCTCCTCTCTCCCTCTCCTCCCTCCCTCTCTCTCTCTCCCTCTCTTTCTCCCTCTCTCCCCCCTCTCGCTCTCCCCCTCTCTCTCCCTCTCTTTCTCTCCCTCTCTCCCCCTCTCCCTCTCCCCCTCTCTCTCTCCCTCTTCTTCTCTCCCTCTCTCTCCCTCTCCCTCTCCCTCTCTCTCTCCTCTCTCTCTCCTCCCTCTCCTCTCTCTCCCTCTCCCTCTCTCTCTCTCTCCCTCTCCCTCTCTCTCCTCTCCCTCTCTCTTTCTCTCCCCCCTCTCTCCCTCTCGTCTCCCTCTCCCTCTCCCCCTCTCTCTCCCTCTTCCTCTCCCTCTCCCCCTCTCTCTCCCTCTCCCTCTCTCTCTCCTCTCTCTCTCCCTCTCCCTCTCCCCCTCTCCCTCTCCCCCTCTCCCTCTCCCCTCTCCCTCTCCCTCTCCCCCTCTCCCTCTCCCCCTCTCCCTCTCCCTCTTCTTCTCTCCCTCTCTCTCTCTCTCCCTCTCCCTCTCTCCTTCATAATATATATATATAACATATATATATATATATATGATATGTTAACATATCATCATCATATCATTTATATATGTCTTCATAATAAATATAATAACATATATATAATATATATATATATATAATATTAACATATATATAAATAATAATATATATCTATATATATATAAATATATATATAAATATATATATAGTATATATATACTATATATATAATATATATAATAATAAATAAATATTACATATATATAATATATATAAATATAAATATATATATAATAATATATATATTATAATATAATAATATAATATATATACAATATAATATAATATATATAATATTATATATTATTATCTATATATAACTATTAATATAAGAATATATATTATATTATAATATATATCCATATATATATATAAAAATAATAACTAATAATAAATAATATATATATATCTATATATATGCATATAATAATATAATATATAATAAATATAATATTAAATATAAATATTAATAAAAATATAATATTATAACAAATAATTAATAATACATAAATATATATAAATATATATACATATATATATATTATATATATAATATATATAAATATATATAAAATATATATATATAAATATACAAATAATATAATATATAATATAATATAAATTATATATACATATATATATAATATATATATAATATGTAAATATCATATATATATACATTTATTCTAATATATATATATTATTAATATACATATAACATACATATATATATATATATATAGCATAATAATATCATCATCTTCATCTCTTTCTCTCCCTCTCTCTCCCTCTCTCTCTCTTTCCCTCTCTCCCTCTCCCTCCCTCCCTCTCTCTCTCTCTCTCTCTCTCTCTCTCTCTCTCTCTCTCTCTCTCCCCCTCTCCTCTACCCCCCTCTTATATTCTAGTGGGAAAAAGGCAGTGAGTGATGGATAAGGTGATAGTAAGTGGAGGCTGGGAGGCAGCACAGCGTATCCAGGGAAAGCTTCTTTGAATTGAAAGAGACAGCAAGAGATAGGAATATATATAGTGTCCTGGGAAAATAAGGAAGTGCTCTGATTGACATGGAGGGGCTGGAAGAGGTGCACACAGAATGCAGAGCCTCTGAAAGGGCCTTGGGTTTCACTGACAATTAGATGGAGAGCCACGTGAAGGTCTTGAGGAGAAGGAGGACACAATACAATTAATCTAATGTCACCTCAGGTCTCTCCCGCGCTTAGGGAACGTGAACCAATAAACCCATTTGGGGAAGGAAGGAAGGAAGTTCTTTGTGTAGTTACCGGCAAGGCCTGTTCTGTTGGGAGTCACCTGCTTAGCAGCTGTTGTGCATGTGTCCTTCTTCTCATTCTCTGCTGTACACTGCAGTACTGCGACCCCCAGCCCTGCAGCACCTTACCTTTTCTTAGGCTGTGAACAGGGTTAGCAGTTTTAGAAGGTAATGTTAGCATTTAGGCAGGGATGCAGTCTTTCTTATGATCTTCTAGAGCTAAAGCAGTTTCAAGGAAATTGGAGGAACTGAACCAGGTGGGACCCAATGTCAATCATTCTAACCACAAATTATAGTCAGTATTATGGAGCTCATCTTCACTTGTGGATAGATTAGGATGACAGATTGGTTTTGATAAGAATGTGTTGCAACAAATTAACTTTTATGGGACAATGTGATATAAAGCTGATTATGGATAAGAAGCAAGGAACTGTTTTCCTGTCCATTTCAACCAGCATTTCTTGTATCTGAGCTTCCTCCCTAGTGATTTATTTGGTCCCAAATGGTAAGCAAAAGAGAGGCTTAAGTGGAATTGACTGATCTCCTAAATGCTTCCTGAATCTCTCTCCCCCAGTAGATGTGTGTAAACAATTTGGAACACTTTGGAAGAAATATACCCAAGGCCAGCTTACTTACTATGTTCCCAGAACACCCTAGCAGTTGATGGTGACCAGGAGGTAATTTGATTACAGTTCTGCTCATAAGAAAATGCTCCCCTCAGAGATGTTGAAGTTACCAGGATACTGTTGGCTCTGAAATTTGAGGGAATGAGAAGAAGCGATGGCTAATTTTTACCACCTTACTCCTCCCCATGCCATGCCATTCCATGCCACACCACCACCACTTCCTCATTTGAACCAGGGTATTTCTTCTAAGTCCGTTTTCTCCACTCTGGACTGCCAGCCAACAAATTGTTCTGCCTTCTGCCTGCACTGGGCAGTTGGTCCTTCCTCAGCAGCTGGGGCATCAGCAATGACTCGGTGACTGCAATCCACCAGCTTTGCATGAGCTGCAGGCAGAAGGTGTGACAGTGGGACGTATGTTTCAGAGAGCCGATGCTTTTCTTAGAAGGTGTAGAAAGCGGAAGAGGCAAGGCAGACCTTAAAAGGAAGACCAGAGATTAAATTTAGCTGTAGAAACTACCAGGCCTGGGCAAAGTCTGCCTGACGTGGAGCACATGGAGTAGAGCATTGGACACACATGCATGTGTGTACCTATGCCTACCTCTATGGACACACATGCATGTGTGTATCTATGCCTACCTCTATATAAATACTATAGGAGTGGTCCTTTAACAGAAGGAGCCTCACCCATGGGCGTGAAATCATACCAGTGACAACATTTAGAAAATAGCCTCAGACATAGAATTGTGTTATTTTCAAGCACTTGACACAGCGTGACTGGTCTCATAGTCAATTGCCTCATTTCTTACTCAGAAACAAAGACAAAGTTCACATGCTCAAGACTTACTGAAGTCCAGCTGTAGGTGAGAGGTTGCAGGTTCCTTGGACAGTAATTGTGAGTGTTGGTTAAATCCCTGTCAGCACATGTCTGTGAGCATCATCTAGGCAGAAGCCATCCTGGTGCTGGATATATTTAGTGGACAGGTGCACCTGGAATTCGATTTTGCTGGGGCAGACACATGAACAGGTGTTTTGTTACTTCCCCTGGGGAAATGTCCATACTGAAGGATAAGGAGGGGGCAAGGCGGGAGCTGGGGAGGGCCTGTGGGTAGGGTGAGATGTCAGGAGAGGTTAGGAGGAAGCAGGAGACTGCAGGGAAAGCATCTTTGGGTTAGGAGGGACAGAAGGAAGTGGGAATGTATGTGTGTCGTCAGGGAAAACAGCAAGGAGGAACTCAGATTGGAATGGAGTGGCCGCTGACGGGGCAGAAGAGATAGTCAACCAAATACACAAAGACTTGTGATCTGATCACGAAGTCCCATGAGGCATGAGATTGCCTGCCTGCCATTTTTCCCCCTAGTTATGCAAATACGGAAATCAGATCATCCTCACGTCCTCGATTGTCAGAGATTGTGACAGCAGACACTTACCCCTTGCAGTCTTGGTGTCCTGCTGTCCTGTTGATGTCTTTCTTTAGGTTTCTTTTCTTTCCATGTTCTCTGACATGACCATTGGTTGTCTATTTTAGTGAAACTAGTTGTTTAGCTCATAAAATGGCATGTTAGCTCAAACAAGCATTATAGACAGCGGTTTAAAGGGGGGGGGCTTTAAACTCATTTAGTGCGAGTCTACCTTCAAGTGGGGTCTGTGCCAGCCAACTTACCCTCAGAAGGCAGCATTTCCCACTGGAGAACGCAGATGGTGTGATCATGAAAGGACCCTAGGGGGAGGTATTTAGAGGGCTGACAACAAGAGTATTTTCACTTGGAAGACAAGGATAGACACTAGAGCCAAATGAGAAGTGTTCACCTCCTAGAACTCTGACCCACAACCTAGGGTGGTGTCTGAGGCCGGGGCATGGTGAGGGAGCAAGTGGAGTTACCTCTTGCCCTCACATTCCTGCTCTCCCCTAAATGCTCTCATTCAGCATTTACGTTTGCTTCCTGTGGTGACCATGGGCTAAGGCCAGAACCATATATCTGTTCCCACCACTCCCCATGTGTCCCACCCACTCACCATGACTCCAGTCTCTCTCAATGCCTACCCAACTTGACTGTATCCGCCTACAACACAGTTCAAGTTCCAATGGGGAGATGAGTGCAGGGTAAGAATTCAAGAAAAAATAAACTAGAAAATGTTTTCTGGCTTCTTCTTTTAATAGCTAGTGCTCATGAGGATACATGCTCAATTAGTGATCAGGACACTTTGTGACGTGCATCCAGAGGTGATTTAAACAGATGGGCTGGGCGGAGGGGAATGCTGGCGTATGCAGACTGAATGTGTTGCTAATTGGGGGCATCTGTTGTCAACAACTCAGGCTGGTATCAGCACGGACTAGCTCAGTCTCCTGGGTGTCTTTCCAGTTACGGGATTAATTCACCCTAAAAGGAACAAGAGTTCAGTCACTTGCTGCTTTAAATCCCAAGAAGAGATGGAACTGAGTTTGATACACTACAGACATTGTTTTCTGTGGCCATTCAATGAGAAGTCAAGTGCCTTCCATGTGCCAGATGTTGTCTGGGTGTTGCGAATATAGCAGTGTAAAAAAAAAAATCTCAGTGAAGATCAACAAAAACAGTCTTGCCTTTTTCAAGCTTATGTTCACTGGGGGGGGGGTAATAAATCATAAACAAAATGACTGAATAAACCCTCAGACATGCTGGTGGTTGATGACTGATATGGAATAAACAAAACATAGCATAGTTGGAGGAACATGGTATAGTCAGGAGAACAGAATTCTGAGGATGAAACCATTACTCAAGACCACAGCACCTGGAAGCAGAGGGGTTGAGATCTGCAGGGTTCCACAGACCAGCTCTGCCTTACTTGCCTGTTGCCCCCCCCCCCACACACACACAAACAATTTGCTGAGAACAGTCTCCACTATTAGCTGTTGCTAGCTGTGTTGCTGTCTTTCTGATGTTCTTGTTTTTGAGCTCCTTTGTCATCAATGCAATAAAGCATGCCCGTAGCCCCAGCTTCCATCTTGGAAGTTGCTAACTCCGTGTGACTGAAGCTTGAGAGTGAGGCTATAACTCAGGCTTGAGTGTCTTCAGTGACCTTCCTGCTGGGTCTTTAGAGGGCAACTGAGCTATGTTCTTCATGGGGGGGGCTGCCAATCATATTCCATGTGGAAATGGAAGATGCTTGGCAGTTAGAACAATGGAAGACAGTTTTGTGTATTACATATGTTGAGGCATAAGTATACTCTAGTGCTTGCTTTTTGGGTTAATTTCTGTTGATGAGGGCTTGAGGAAAAGCTTTCCCACTTGATTTTGCTCACAGCTACTTTTCTGCCAAGCCAGAAGAAAGGCTTGCAGACAGCTGCCTTGTCAAGCCCTGTCCTACCTGCACGAGAAAATGAACGTCTGCTCCTTAATAAAGACAGGCAGAGGGGAGATGGCTTACCCAGGTTGACAGGTCTGGTCTCAGTCCAGCTCTGTAACTGTCATCTGGAAAGACCAGCCTTGCATCCTGAGATAACCCAGAGGTTTTTTGCATTTGACCATTTTCATTATGGCACTGGCAGATCAGCTGGTTAGAGAAGTAAGTTTTAGGTGGCCACGTTTGTTTTTGTTTTAGTGTTGCAGCTGTGTTTCTGGTGAAAATGATGTTCACAAAGTGGATTTTAAGCAGTTTTTCACCGAGAGTACTGTTTGACTTATTTATTGAGTTTGGATATGTATGTGGGTGTGCATGCCATTGTGTGAGTATGGGGGTCAGAGAACAGCTTGCAGGAGTTGGTTCTTACCTTTCACTGTGTAGGTACCCGGGATAGGATTCAGGTCAGCAGGCTTGGTTGAAAGTGCCTTTACCCACTGAGCCATCTCACCAGCCTCCTCCACCCCCTTCCTCCTCTTTTTCTGAGGTTCTGGGCAAATGCTATACTAGCCCCTTTGCTTTTTAATGTAGCTGCTTCTTTAGCTTCAAGTAAAACCATGTTTATTGCAGAGCATATAGAACATTAGAACAAAATGTAAGTGACAGAAATGGGACCATTCAAAACGTATCCTCTCACACTGTACACATATTTATCATGCTACAGGACCTTTTACACCCATTGCTACTATTGCATGCACTTATGTCAGAACTATTGGTGGTTTTCCTCTTTGAACCATTCTACACTGATTGCACTGGGTATCTTGAGGGGGTCAATTCATTGTGAATACGCCGATTAGAATAAGATCATTAGAATAAGTGTTAAGTGTGTGTCTGGAGGGACAGCTCAGTAGTTAAGAATACTTGCTGCTCTTCCAGGGGTCCTGAATTGGATTCCCAGCAGCAATGTGGGGTTGGTCACAGCACCTGTGAGTCCAGGCCCAGGAACCTGATGCATTGTTTTGGCCTCTGAGGGCACCAGCACATACACGGCACACACTATCATGGACATAGATGTGCACACATAACTAAATATAAAAACAAATCTTTCTTTCCCCCAACCCCCAGAGCTGAGGACCAAACTCAGGGCATGGAGCTTGCTAGGCAAGCACTCTACCACTGAGCTAAATTCCTGACCCCTACAAAATTAAATCTTAAAAAAAGAAAGAAAGAATAGTTCTCAGGTATGAAATTGATACATTGAGGACTATATGAAATTATGTAGTCTTGGATAGAAGTTACAAAGTATTTTCTTGTTAATTTGTTTAAGACATAAACACTTAGAATTTTGGGGGAGGGTGGGCAGATGGTAATCCTTCCTTCTCAGCCTCCCAGGTGCCAGGATTATAGAGGTGAGTCATGCACCCAGCTCCAAAACTGATCAGTTTTGATATTAAACTAATGAATAGTTGAGAACTAGAAGTTGGGAGTCAGGCATACCCAAGTTTGAATCCCTGCTCTTGACGGAACATTTCAAGACACTGATTAATTGCTTTATACCTCGATGCTTCCATTTTCTAATTTGTAAAATATCCATACATTAAAAGCAAGTAAGAACTGAATGATACAACCCAAGTAAAACTGCAGGCATGGAAACTTGTATAGGGAAGAAATTCTTACTAGTCTGAACCTGAACCTTCCATATGCCCTGGTCTCATCTCTGCTCTGCCCACTCATGTACCAGAAGCTACCCTGGCACAAGGAAACTCACTCCCACCTTGGTGCATGGTAGCCTGAGGCAAGTCCATTCTAATTCTGAAAGCTGCCTTCAGCTGTTTATAGGTTCAGACGCACTCATCAGGCCGGAATTTCTCATGCTTATTTGCAGCTAGAAGAAGCAGTCTGTTCAGTTGCTCTGCAAATACCGAGGCACAGAAGGAAGCAGCTTTGCAGCCGTTAGTAATTCTGTAACTGCGCACATATAGGCAGTAGGATCAGAACAGGGGCCGCCTGGATGTGGTCCTGAGCTGGGTTTGTGATTCTGAAGACCCACTGTAAACAGAAGCTCACCATCTGACCACTTATTGTCTCTCCCTTTGGGGAACTCTGAACTTTAGAGAGAGCCTCTCTTCTCTTTTGGTGGAAACAAACTTTTGTTGATTTGTAAAAAATTCTTTCCCCTCAGAGGCCTAAAGACTTTTAGTAGTTGCCATCAATCAACCCCTAGGGATAGAAAATCAAGGTTATCAATAAGAGTAGCAGGGCTCACACTGGGGCAGTGTTTGAGGACCAGGCTCAGGAGTGTATGATTCTTCATGTAATTGGTCTTCACAATCCATGAGGTGAACAGTAAAGGAATACAAAGGAATACACGCTTGTGCGCGCACACACACACACACACACACACACGCACGCACGCACGCACGCACGCACGCACGCACGCACACGCGCCCAGGGCGATATGCCCAAAGACATTGTCATAGTCAGGGGTCTATTGCTGTGATGAAACACCATGTCCAAGAGGAATTTGGACAGGGGAAAGGTTGATTTCAGTTTACAACTCTTAGGTCACCATCACTGAGGGAAGCTTTAGGACAGGAACTCAAGTTGAGGACTTGGAGGCAGGAACTGAAGCAGAAGCCATGTAGAAATGCTGCTTACTGGCTTGCTCTTCATGGCTTGCTTATTCTGTTTTCTTATGTAGCCCAGGACCACAAACATAGGAATGGAACCTCCCACAGTGAGCTGGGACTTTCAGGTATCAGTCATTAATCCAGACAGTACTCCACAGATTTGCATATAGGCCAATCTCGTGGGGGCTATTTTCTCAATTAAGATTCCCTCTTCCCAGAAACATCTAGGTTTGTGTCAGATTAACCAATGCCGGCAAGCACAGATATGCAAATGAGTGATAGTCAGCAAAACAGGCGAGTCTCAGCCACCAACAGTGTTTTAGCATTTCAGTCTGTCAGCAGAGTGTTTTATACCTGCGTGCGTCAGGATACACAGTGTCCACTCACAGTTACACAGCCGTGGCGTGGATCAATAGATAGCAAGAGAAATAGATGTGCTCCCCGTTCTTGGGCCTCTGACCTATGAACCACACAGGAACTGCAGCTATAGGAGGAAATTCCTCTTCCCTCTAACTCAACAGTTCTTAACCTTCCTAACACTGTGATGCTTTAACACAGTTCCTCATGCTGTGGTGACCCCCAGCCACAAAGTTATTTTTGTTGCTACTTCATAACTGTAATTTTGTTACTGTTATGAATCATAACAAATATCTGTGTTTTCCAATTGTCTTAGGTGACCTCTTGAAAGGGTCATTTGACCCCCAAAGGAGTCAGGACCCATGCTCTGTAGCAGTACACCCCACATTCTTTGCAGAATTGAGTTCTGAATGGTTGGGACAGATAATCAATCCTTGTGCAGAACAAGCACCACACACAACTATGTAGCCTGGCGTGCTCCTCCTTGAGCTCTCGCTTCGCCTCTGGCTCTTCCTTCGCCACACGTCCAGCATGCTAGCTCGACAGCTTAGCAGCTACATTTTGCTCCTCCAGCCTGGTGTGAGCAAAGAACTGTCTCATGCATGTGTTTGTGACCCCTGCCCCTGAGTTGAATGTTAAGCCCTTTGTTAGGCATGTTATAAAACTCCCAAGCCCTCTTTAGAGCCTGATATTACATGTGTGCCCACAGCCCCCATAGCCTGCTGGGAATCATCGCTGTGTAAAGAGAGTTATGTTTCTAATAATACAAACCAAGATTTGCTTTCTGTCATGTGTATTAAGGTTCTTAATTTTGAAATTTGAAGACATTGTAATACTAAATCCGCTTTTTTAATCTCTGGGAGCCCATCCACTTTGCCAAGATTTGCTTCTCCCTGATCTGGTAGCAAAGGAGAAAGCAAGAGACCCAGGATTCTCAAAATCCTGGGGTTTTAGAAGCTGTTGGATTCTGAAATAGCTGGAAGATATTCAGGATGGAAAAAGCTCTGCCAGCTTGGCTCATCTCTGAGAAGATTGCTGTTATACATGGCAGGGTTTTCTTGACTGCTCAGAGGAAACGTTAGACCAACTTATTAGTGCTGCTGCTGCTTTGGTGGTGGCGGTGGTGGCGGTGGTGGCGGTGGTGACTGTGGTAGCTGTGGTAGCTCTGACTGAGTATGTGTTAATGGTGGAAGGAACTTTTTGAAGTCATCTTTTGTTTGTTTTTTAGAGACAGGGTTTCTCTGTGGCCTTGGAGCCTGTCCTGGAACTCGTTCTGTAAACCAGAATGGCCTTGAACTCAGAGATCCACCTGCCTCTCCCTCCCAAGTGCTGGGAGTAAAAGCATGCACTACCACCACCCGGCTAGTTATTTACTCTTATAATGACCCCATGTCTGTGATGTCTCACCTGTATTAGATGTGGACCAACTCTCAGAGGCAAGCTTTTTCACATCCCTCTGAAGCTGGAATTCAACCTGTGTTATCTGAGTCTGGCAGACACACCCATTTAGACACTGTGCCTTACGACAGCCTTAAAGCCGAACACCCCCCCAACACTGCTGACAACAAAGTGTTTCCTATATTATCTCAGTGTTGCTGTTGCAAACTCTATGTGGAACATGATTGTGAATGACTACATGAAACCTTGTCCACTACCACGCGGTTATTTTGTCGTTTGCTTGTCTGACTGGAGCTGGCAGCTTTCACCCTGGTAGAAGCTGTTGTTACCAGTAGGGCAGCTGTGTTTAGGTGGATGCTGCATCAATGCTGAGTTGTGTCTGCACTGAAGTAGTTGATAACTCCAGGATTCTTCCTTTCTGTCTGTCACTCATCCACTGATGATTGTTTCTGGATTTTGTCACTGTAATAAAAACACCTGAACACAAGCGATTTGCAAACAAAAATTCATTTAGCTCACAG
Source organism: Cricetiscus sungorus (assembly GCA_030556225.1). NCBI lineage: Eukaryota > Metazoa > Chordata > Mammalia > Rodentia > Cricetidae > Cricetiscus > Cricetiscus sungorus. The sequence goes on from JANBXA010000260.1 coordinate 3,225,445, forward strand.
TTTGGGGGTTCCAAAGGCGTGTCACATTCTTCTTGGCTCCATGAGGACCTTGTGGCACAAGGCATCTGTGATAACAGCACATGTGGAAGGAATCTAATGTGGCTGTCCACCGTGAAGGGCTAGTCTGTCCCCTCTTCCCAGGAGCTAGCTCATTGCCCAGAGACCTCTCGTTCCTTTACTGTCCTTCCCTCTCATTTCTCTCTGTCAGCTTGCTAAGCTGTGTAGCCCTTGCATATAAGGTACAAAACTGGTTACATTTTTTTGTCTTGATGTCTTTAGTTTCTTCTATTTCTAGTCCCTCCCTTCCCTCCCCTCCACTCCCCTCTCTGTGCTTTCCCCTCTGCTCCCCTCCCCTCCCTTCTGGTCCTCCCCATCTCCCTTTCCCATGGAGCTTTGCTACACAGCCCAAGCCAGCCTTGAACTCAAGTCCTCCTGTGTCGGGCCTTTCTGAGTGCTGGGATTGTGAGCTCTGATGCCTTGCTCTGTTTCCAGACTCTCATTATCTGACTGAAGCTGGTTAGCAAGCTCTTTCTCACCAATCTCACTCCCTCTTCAACAGAGAGTACAGCGGCGGAGTTACAGGATATTGTGTCCCATGTTGCCCTTGTGGTACAGGTGAGATCTCCACCTTGGCTGCACACCGAGCACATCTGAGGGACCTGCACTGACACACGGAACAGGAAAAGTGTTCTATTCATGAGGCTAGGCCTGTCACCTAAATTCTTCAGGAGGAAAATGCTCGTGGTTATCCTGAAAGGCACTGTACACTGTGAGCACAAACTGAAGAAACTAGAGTGGGACCAGCCCCCCCAACACACACACACACACACACACACACACACACACACACACACACACTCACATACACACACACACACTCGCATACACATACACAAACACCACACGCATACACTCTCATACACACACTCACTCACACACACATACACAGATACCACACACACTCATACACACACACTCCACACACACACACTCACACACACACTCACTCACAAACACACACACAAACACCACACACACACACTCACTCGCAAACACACACACAAACACCACACACTCACATACACACTCACTCACACATACCAGACATATACACACACATACACACATACACACACAATATACATATACCACACACTACATACCATATACACACACACACAAATACCACACACACACACTCACATACACACTCACACATACCAGACATACACACACACCACACACTACATACATACACACTCACACACACTCACTCACACACACACACTCACCCACCACACACACATACTCAATCACACATACCACACATACACACACAGACACCACACACCATATACCACACATAACACACACACATACACATGCACCATGCATATATACCACATACACACACACACCACACATACACACATACACACACTCCTATGCACACACATACACACACATACACACACACAACACACATACAGAATGTTAACTGTGTGACCTTGGGCAAGTTTCTTGGCCTCTCTGCTCAGACTTCTTCTCATCTGTAAAACAAGATCCAATCAGAAGCCCACCCACTAGTGGTTTATCGGGGATAATTAAATAACTTTATCATTCAGCTGCTTAGATTCATGCTTGGCACTTAGTTATAGATGGTGATATGCTGTCTGGGTCTCTAAGTTCAATGAGAGTGGTTTGTACATTTAAAAATATTCAACATTCTTAGTGACAAAAAGTAAGGAGACGGGGCATGCTATATGAGGCTGTAGCCTTACTCACACAGCCCCAGAGGAGTCGGCAATGGTAAAGAACCCAGTGGTCATGCCATGATGCCCTAGCTTAGTGGTATATTAAAATTCTTGGGGAACTCCAAAATCTGTATCTTGTGATTTAAGACCATTGTGTCAGAATTTTGTGGAACATGGAAAAGGAGGTACCAAGGGAAGTTTTTGGTTTTGTTTTGTTTTTTAATTTTCTCCACTTTTTTTTTTTTTTTTTTTTTTTTGGTTATTCTGATTCAGTGACCAGTATTTGGGAGCCTCCACTTGTATGGTATAGCAGTCAGTGGGTTATATTTAATGAAGCATGAGCACACCTAAGAGGCGGTCTGACAGCAGATGCCTACATCTAAATAAACTGTCCTACATTAGGGAACATGGACGAGGTTACACATGCAGATTTGTATGAAGGCAGTTCTCAATACCAACACACAGCCGGGGCTTGAGGCTGAGAGCCGGACTCTTTCTTATCGAGGTCAGTTTTTTACTGGCTGACTGGTCTCTTGCCTCTCTCACAGGGTAGAGTGGGAAAGGAGAAGGGATGTTAAGGGAGTTGTAATTTGGGATCCTGGTTTGTATTAGGGTAGGTTCCTATGACTGCATGGTGAAGATAAAAATGGAATTCACAGGTAGAGCAAGGACTCAGTAAGCACCTGGATGGCTGTGAGCACAGGGCAGACAGCCCATCAGAGAGCCATTCTGGACCTTCTGACTGGGGAACAAGGAACAGCCCTCGGCTACATTCTAAATGAAAGAGGGGGCTGGCTTGTCAAGGAGGAACTCAATGAAGTGCTTATACACGTGCCATGGGAGAGTCACTGGCTCACCCTCACTCCGTGTTTTCTCAGTAAGAGGTCAGTAGTGGGCCAGGATGGGTCCCCAACAAGTGCTTGGACCAACATCTGGTAGCTGGTTTGACTTTGTTGGTCTTTGATGTGAAACAGGGACAGATAGACCATCTTTACTCAGATGACAAAGGTGGATTATTTAATGGGGGGTAGGCAAGTATTTTTAACTATAGAGTACCACGTATTCATAGAAGTATTTCTGTTTATGCTGTGGGTGAAGCATGCCCCTTGGTATTAGTATGAGAACAGACTAGCCCCTCTACCAGGAAGTACTCCCCAAATCGGAAGATACAGAAGCATCACTTCATTTTATGGCATTTTATATGGGACTGGCCTTTCCTAAAGTCTTTTGCAGGGCCAAACATTGGGGTGGTTGCTATTTATGATGGTATGCCATGAGTAGATTCTCGCTATGGCTGTTGCACTCAGGCCAGTAGATGGTATATTCATCTGCCTTACAGGAATGGTACTGTAACTGTTCCTTTCTTTTCTACAGGAAAAAACGCAATAGACATGTGTACAAGAAAGGCCTCCTTAAAGAGGTAACCTTGAGAAATAAGAACATGTCTGCCATGGTAGCACACATACATCTATAATCCCAGCACTCAGGAGACTAAAGCAGAAGGGGCATGATTTGAGAGCTAGCCTGGGCTATATAGCAAGGTTAGCCTTGGGCAAAGAGATAAAGCCAATTTAAAGAAAATGCAATAGCTGATTCACAGAATTTTAGAAACAAATAATGACACCCAGCATACTATGTAGCTGCCTTGGTGAGAATCATGGTTCTGGGTAGGTTGATTGTTTAGACACCAGCAGCTGTCATGTGCTGTGAGACACGGTGGAGGCCTTCCATGTATGCCTGGTACTGTGTCAAGTTCTCAGGGAGGCAGTGGGTCGTCTGGCCCCTCAGAAGTACTCTCCTCTTTCTAAGAGTGGCAATCGTGTGCCCAAATGGATGTAGATTCCTAGGTTTGGTAATGGTTGTTGACAGAAGGAAAGATTGAAAGTAATTGAAGTGGTCTAATTGCTCTGCACATTGACAGACAGGTGGCTAGGCAAAAAATAAATAAATAAATAAATAATAAATCTGAATAATTGCATAGCTTCTAGGGAGAGTATTACACATCTTGTGTTGTATTTTTGTAGTGCCCTTTCAGAAGCTGGATGGTAATAACAATTAAGGACCCAGTTAAGAATACTTGAGGAGTGCAGCAGACCAGAAGGGAAGGGGACATCCCCTCTTAAAGCATGGCTACCCAAAGTTTAAAATAGAAGCGTATTGTGGACTTCGGATGTTCAGAGAACATTTGCAGATACAACCCTGATTAATGTTCACACCACTGTTAGGAGGCTGGTCTGGTCCACTTTCCGAAACACAAGACTTAGAGCTGATCAAAACAGAGGGAGCCTGTGGCCTTGAGCCTGCTGTGCCAGCTCTAGAGCCCCAAGCTGCCTCCCTGGGGGCCTTGGCTCCCAGGACTAAGCCCCCTGAGAAGAGAAGGCATCTCGCTTTCCTAAAGCCCTCCCGCCATAGCTGCCACAATCATTCCCAGAGTAAGGCTCTGGAGAGATGGGCCTCGGGGCCTGTTTGTTTCTACTGCTGCCTAGTTTTTAAATGGACCCGAGGGACAAAGACTGGGAAACACCCACAGTGCTGAAGCTGAACCCAGAGCACACTGTCAACTGTGTCAACAGACAGGTCCTTTTGGACCCAGGAGTAAGTGCAGAGGGCTAAAATCAGTGTTGCACTCGTGCTTAAGTGGCTGACATGATAGTTCTCCTTTTTGGAAGAAAGGAATTTGACCCACTTAGTCATTTTTTCACTGAAGGAAAAAAGCAAAGGGAGAGAGACATGCAGAGCTCCCCATGAAGCTGCTGGGACCTGAAGTGAAGAGAGCCTAGATTGGGGTTGGCTTTGCCTGGAGGAGAGAGACTGTGTCAGTCACGATTAACATGAACAGCATCTCTGACTCCAGAGATGTGACCTCTCTTAACAGCAGATATGACAACATGAATTACCTTCAGTTATGGTGAACAATATTCAACTGCTTTGTTCCCATATACCTTAGTGGAAATCGGTTCTTCTGACAGCCTTGACCGTGGGAGAAGATGATAGCAGGGACAACATGGAAAGAGACACTGAGAACCTGGAACTGAGGAGTCGCAGTAGGACTGAGGGTGTGGACGTGCTGTCGCCAGAGGTTATGCTTGGTTCAGGGCCTGACTCCCACAATCCCGCAGGGAAGGGCCTTGAGCTAAGTTACTTTACTGAGGTATTAGTTATATGCAGTGCCTTGTGTGTGCCTTTGAGTGTGCAGATTTGATCATGGAAGAATGTTTTTACTTCTACAACCACTCCCCAGTTGAGATAACAGGACATAGCATCACTGATGGTTTTCTTTGTCCTGTGTCTAGCCAGTCTCTACCTGACTTAGTCATCATTCTATTGCTGTGAGGAGATGCTACAACCAAGGCAACTTTTAAAAAGAAAGCATTTGTTTGGGAGTTTGCTTACAGTTTTGGATGGCTAGTTATCTTCTTGGTGGGGAGTATGGTGCAGGCAGGCAGGCAGGCAGGCAGGCAGGCAGGCAGGCAGGCAGGCAGGCAGGCAGGCAGGCAGGCAGGCATGGTGCTGGAGCCATAGCTGAGGACTTACTCCTGTCCACCAGCATAGAGAGTAAGGCTGGGATTGTGCTGGCTTTTAAAACCTCAAAGCCTTTGTCATTCAAACTACCACACTACTCTAATTCTTGACCCAGGCAAACATTGTTGTGCCTTTTCCTGTAGTAGGCTGGCTTTGCCCTTCCCAGAGCATCATACAAATGAAAGGGTCCATATGTGTTCTTGTGTCTGGATTAGAAGTTTGTTTCTCCAGCTGCTGGGTGATATGACAGTGTGTGGCTATTCCATAGCTTTATCTTTTATGTGTTGAGGTGTGTGTGTGTGTGCGTGTGCGTGTGTGTGCATGCGCATGCATGTGCATGCGTGCGCGTACGTGTGAGTGCGTGTGTGCGTGTGCGCGTGTATGTGTGTGAACGTGGGCACATGTGAGATTAAAGAACTTTAAGTATCAGCCCTTGCCTTCCCTTGTTCTGTTGTTCATAGCCATGTGGACCAGGCCAGCTGGCATGAAAGGTACTGGGCGGTCTCCTGTCTCCTCATCTCCTATCTTATAGTCAGGGATGCCCCAGGATGACAGATACACACACTACCTCATGTAGTTTTACACTGAGCTACACCCCTACTCCATATAGAGTAAAATTGTATCCTACAAACTATTGCTGTGTCTTTCGGTCCAGTGTTAAGAAACATTGTATTGGTTATGAAAACTAAATAGACAGTATTTGGCTATTAAAAGTAAGACTGCCATGAATATTTTATATAAAACTTATCTATATGGGCCTACTCTTGGAGAAGTAATAAGGATTGGAATTACTGGGTCACATGGTATGGAAGGAAGGTGGCCCCTTGGTACAACATCTGTGTGTGCAATGTTGGAAGGTGCAAGGGACTTGCAGGCAGGATATAACTTTCTGGTCCACTGGCTAATTAAGAAGGATCAGTGGTTATGTCCAGAGTTATCACTCACATATCCTTAAATTGAGGAAGGGAAGGAAGTAGGAGCCACCAGGTACTGAGAAGAGGAAGAAGTAGACCCTGGGTTGCTGGCTTTGTGGACAGAGAATGGAGTTGGTAATACCAGCCAATATTGACAGCTTCTAAAGATGATAGCTTGTAGTGAGGTGACCTCAGACTTAACCATGTGTGTGATTAATCCCATCAGCAACAGCATGAGCCTAGAGGTGGCTCCCCCTCAGAGCCTCTGCTTAAGAAGCCATACTCACAGTTGTATTTTTCTACATAATTCATTTTTAGGTGAAACAGTATGTGTGAGGGAAGAGTTGAAGTTTACATTTTTTAAAAAGATTTTATTATTTATCTATCATCTCTCTATCTTTATTTATTTATTATGAGTCAGGGTCTTACCATATAGCTCCTCCACTTAGACTCCTTCCCCCGACGTAGTGAGCCCCCCATGTTTTCTGAAATGGTTATATAGTTTGTCTTTTTGTCTTTTTTTTTTTTTTAAATACAACCATAGTGAGTAACATTTGCTTTCAAGTGTTAAAAGCAATCTTTTCTCCCTAGGGTACATCTCACTTGATTGTGGTGGCTTACTCTTGTTATATGTTGTTTAATTTGTTAATATTTTGTTAGATTTTTTTTAAGAGCATGTGAACATATGGTGTGTTGGTTTGTAGTTTTCTTTTTTAAATGTCTTTGGTTTTCTTGGATTCATTAAATGAATTGGAAAGTCTGCTTTCTTCCCCTGGTTTCTGAACAGCTTTGTGTAGGATTGGCATTCTTGCATCCTGAAATGTTTGACAAAGTTTACTAGTCAAACGGTTTGAGTCTGGAGTTAATTTTTAAATTAGGAATTCAATTTGTTAAATAGATATAGGACTATCCAGACTTTCTACTTCTTCCCAGCTGAGCTTTGAAAGTTTTTATTGGTGGAGGCATTTTCTTTCTCTCCTCCCTCCCTCCCTGTGTTCTTCCTTCCTTCCTTCCTCTTTCTTTCTTCCTTTCTTTCTACTTCCTATTTGTCTAGGTTTGTCTAGGTCATCAACTATATTGCTATAACCCCACTTACAATATTTCTTGATTATATGTGCCAAGTCTGTAGGTTCTGTAGTAATGTTCTTTTTCTTCACTTTTGGTGATATGTTTCTTCTATCCTTTCTGATAATCAACTAGGTATAAAATTGAAAGTTTACTTACTCTAAAGGGAAAACACCTCTACATTTTAGTGTCTTGATTTTTCTGTGTCTGCCCATTTTAAATTTCATCAATGTTTGATAGTCTCCTTATTTCATCTATTTATTTTGGGTTTAACTCAGTCATCTTTTGTATGACAGAACTTTACATAATTGATTTTTTTTAAAGATGGAGTTTCTGCCCAGCCAGGTCCTGCCACTCTTAAGCCCCAAATAAACACACTGAGATATATTAATTATAAACTGCTTGGCTTAGGCTTCTTACTGGCTAGCTCTCTCTTAATTATTAACCTATAACTGTTAATCTGTGTATCTCCACATGGCCTTATTTTATGGGAGAATGATCTAGCATTTTACTCCCTGTGCTGCTACATGGCATCTCTAGGCAGCCTCTCTCTTCGTCCTCTCCCCCAGCATTCTCCTTGTCTGGTGATCCCGCCTATACTTCCTGCCTGGCTGCTGGCCAATCACTATTTTATTCATCAACCAATAAGGGAATATAAAGAAGGACATTCCCAATCAGATTTTTATTTTCTAATTCCAGAACATGAGCTATAAGTTATGGTTTTAGCTGCAGTCTAGTTCATTTCTTGCTGCTGTTGTCACATCCCATTTTCATTCAGTTCAAAGCATTTTCTCATTTTCCTCTTTGACCATGGAGTTTTTAAATTCCAACATATTGGGATTTCCCAGATAAGTTTCCTGTTGTTGACATTTAAACAAATTCTGTTATGATCAGAGAATGTTCTTTACATTATTTCAGATATCTTAAATTTATTGATACTTATTTTACATGCTGACATAGCATATGTCTTGATCAATGCTACATATTAACTTGAAAATACTGTTTATTGGGTAGACTGTAAATATCAGTTTCTGTAAGTTAAATCAAGTTATTTACAATGCAAGTTTTCTGATCTTCTCAAAGTGTTGATTTTACTGATACCTGCTTTATTACACTGAGAGAGGGATGTAGAAGTTTTCAACTGTAGTTCTGGGTTTATCTTTTCATCCTGTTAGTTTTGTTTTTTTGTATTTTAAAGCTTTGCTAATGTATCAGCATGTATTTAGGGTTGTGTGTTAGTTCATTTGCCACTACCATAACGAAATACCCAAAGCTTGGTTAACTTATAAAGAAAAGAGATTTAGTTAAATGCGTAGTTTTGGAAGCTGCAAGACCAAAGACAAGGGTGTTGGTTCTGGTGTGGATTCCTTGGCAGTAATATCACAATGGAGAAATATCTTGGAGTTCTACAAGAGCTACATTATTCCCTTCCAAAGGCCATTCTCAATGAATTTTGGTCACCTACCTCTGGGCTCTGCCTCTCACAAGTCCTACCACGTTTTAGCATTGCCACATTGTGTAATAAACTTTCAGCATACAAACTGGTAGGATGCACACCAAACCATAGATGTTAGGTCTTCTTGACAAATTGCTAACCCCATTGTTAAGGGATTAAGGGAGTTAAGTATCTGTCTCTGTCTCAGATTATTTTATTCTAAAATTTATTTTACCTATTTTAATGGTGTCACCTACCCAGGAGGCCCCAGATGTAATTTGGGATTTATTATTTCAGCATTTTAACTAAATAAGGATGGCAACATTTTTTTGTCTGAAAAGGATAAGGTAATAAATATGTTATGCTTTACACGTCATGTGATCTTTAACAGTACTCTGCCACCCATTATACCAAAGAGGGATCCAGAGACAATATACACAAAATAAGTATTCCTATAACACTTTATTTACTGATGGAGAGGTGGTTCAGTGAGTGAAAGCACTTGACGTACAAACTTGAGGTCCTTAGTTTAGATTTCCAGAACGCACATAAAAGCTGGAAGCATGATGTGAGCATCTAACCACAACACTCCTACTGCATGGCAGGAGGCAGAGGCAGGAGAATCTTCTGGAAGATTGCATTCCAGATAGTCTGGCATATGCAATAGAAAAAAGAGAGGCCATGTTTTAAACATGGAAGAAGTTGAAGACAAGCACCTGAGGTTGTCCTCTGGCCTCTGTGCATGCATGTGCATATGTGACATAGTTGCACATGTACACACACACACATAGAGAGAGAGATTAAAATAAATAATTATGAAAACATAAATCAAAAATTTTTATTTGCAAAAATAGGCTCTGATCTGGCTTGGGACTGTGAGTCATAGTTGCCTGGAATCTGCTATAGCCTGATGTTAACTCCATTAAGTCATTAAAGAATTTAGACATCTTCTTCTAGAAATATTACTTCCTTAGACATCTTATGTTTCATTTTTACTCCATGGTTTTCTTTAAATTACTGAATAAAGTTGTTTCAGCTGGTTTTAGATCTTATCATTCCAGATCTGTTTCTATTAAACAAAACTAAAAAACAACTGAAAGAAAAAAAAACTGCTATTCTTCCTAGTGGTAATTCTAGTGATTTGTGTGTGCATTCTGGGCATTGTAAATATCATAGTCAAACCTCCAAGGCTCCCTTTAAAGAATGTGGGTAGCGTGTTGGCAGTTAATATTCATATTTGATATTTATAGTGATGTCCCTTTCTGCTGTTCATCTTTGTTGAGGGTCTCGAGCGCCCAGGAGATATCAGCCTCTGGCCTTGGTGTGTTGGAAGGGTTCCTCCCCTCTTTGAGGCTTTGGCTTGATTGTAAGGTTACTTTTAGCTTGGTTTTATAGAGTTGTAGCCTCACACCCATGACTAAGGGCTACTTGGATTTCTGTGTAATGTCCACTGACCTCAGGCTCCCTATATTCTGCTCTGCTTCCTCAATCCAACGAGGCCTTGACACTCTGCTTGGAATGTCTCATCTCTGCTGCATATCGAGCACGTGTCGCAGACAGAAAAACTGCAATTTTGGGGTATTCCTTGGTGTGAGAGATTTGCCTTCTCTCAGGAATTCGTTCTCTGGTGTACTGTTAAGTAGAGCCACTCTCTAGTATTAAGTATTTGAAAGCAATGCCCATTTTCTTCCAGTATTTTAGTTGTTTAAAGCAGGAGGGCAAACTTGGTCCTTTTTATTTGTCATGGTCAGATGTCAAAATCAGGTGCCCCCCTTTGTGGCAGGGACTGATGAGGCTGAAGAATAGAATTCTACAGGATTAGAAGACTTCTCAAGCTTGGCTTTTGTAAAGCCTTGGTTAATAGGTTATACAGCTGGTTTTTTATGAGATTGCTTCTACAGAGAGAATGTTGCCGGATCGCTTTGATACATCTACTACCAAATAAGTGAACTTAAGCATATACATTAAACTGCATTGTAAACTGCTATAGAGCTGTTAGGACTTTTCTGTGCTTTGCATCCAAGTCTCAATATTGGAGTTTCGTTTCCCCTTTGACCCAAAAGAAACTGACCTTATTCACAACTCACCTAACTTTATTATCCCTTCATTTTTCCTTCTTCCCACTCTTCTTATCTCCCAGCAAAGGTAGTGGAAGAGTCCAGGACCTGAATCAGAAGCCAGATGCTTTAATTCTGAATCCACACTTGACTCTTGGTCATTCACTATAAGAGATGCATGTCCCCAGCACCTGCTCCCTGTTTGCTTCTTTCGTATTGGCACAGCTGCCTGTGGATATCCACAGACTCAAAAAGACAGTATGTGAGATGCCTTTGCAAATGTCAGTGAAACTGTGAGCATAGGATGGTTTTTAGGTCACTGTGAATTTCTTTGAGATTCAATAACCCAATAGTTGAAGCATCTTCTGATTGGACCAAAACTAACTACAAAAAGCTCCCAACATTTGTGAGGACTAAAAGCAATCACTTTTTTTTGATAGTTTTCCTTACACTATAGTGTTAAAACTTTTCCTGTGTCTTGTGCTGTTTTTGTTAGAACTAGGCTACTAAATCTCTTTCTTGGCTACATAATAATTTGAACAGACAAAATTATTAAACACAGTGGGATTCGGATAATGAATGAGGGGCTAGTAAGAAGTCGGTCAAACTTCAGAGAAGATAAAGAAAGGACAGATACTACCCTGAGGAAAGAGCTAGAATGCTCCAGAAATGCTTCCACCAGGATGGAGCTTGTGGCACAGGTCTGTGGTCCACTGAATGACAGAAAAGTTACTGAGGTGTCCTGCAGACAATGGCACAGTCACTCGGTTCTGTGCTAGTGAGACTGGCTCAGACTTCACCCTTTAAAATTTGCCTGCAAAGCACCCCACAGAGCACCAAGGAGAGTTGTTCATAAGAGCTGTCTCACTGAAGACACTGTTTAGAGCATGCCCAGAGAGGAGCACTGGGGAGGGACTTGGGTGCTACCAAATGCTGGAGAAGCCACACACTTCAGAAGATTGCTGAGCAAGCAGGCTGGGGTCAGGAAAGAATTCCTTATTCTCTGGCAGCTTTTTTTTTTTTTTTCTAATGTCCTCTATTGGTAAGCTTAGCATTGTGCCAGTTGGAAAAAAAATGTATCTAAAAGGTAAGCTACATCTTTATTGAATTAGCCAGATGGGAGTTATGGGGCAAGAGGCAATGGGCCAGTAGCTGGCACTTGTCCACTCTTGGCCACTCAGCTTAGCCTGTATTCTATTCATACACACTTTAACTTCCATACAACACCACTAATCACTGCCACCCACCGAGGCAGAGCTGACTGTATTACAAGTGAAGATGTCCTCACCATTCTTGCAAATGAGGATGCACACAGTTCCAGGAGCTACTGTATTTCTGTTGGGCTCTATCACTTCATATTTCTTCATAGTCCTACTGAGTGTCTGTTACTTAAACGCTAAGTTATATTTCAGTAATTTTCAGCAACTTGCACATAAGATCAAAATGAGAGAGAGTAGAAAAAGATTAACATTGTCAAATAAAAGTTCATTTATAAAAATAAGGTAAATATGCATGCTGCTATAATTCTCATTTCTATAATTATGTTATGATAGTAGCCATCTCTGGCTTTTCTTTCCATTACATTTTGTATTGGCCCTAGTCTTGGCCACGCCAACAGTCCTCCCTCTATCCCTTCCTCCTCCCTACCCATACTCCTTCCTTTCTTTCCTCAGTCTGAATATATTGTTGTGACCATCCTCATCTCCTGGGCTTAATCAATCCCCTACCTCAACCTCTTAGTAGCTGAGGATGTGGAGACCGCCACAGCTTCTTACCTGGTTTTGGTTGCAGTGGTTTCATGTTAACTTATACTGTATGGCATGGAAGCATTAAGATGCCCTGGAGAATCAGCTGGGCGCCAGACATTCCCTGCTTGCTTCCCTTATGTGAAAGCAGATTCCCTGTGCCAATGAGAATCAGCTGCTAGAGCCAGTAGATTACTCCTCACCTGCTGTGTTGGTTCAGTGGCATCGAGGGACCAGACTGTGTGAGTGAAACTTCATGTGCAAACTGCATGAAAGCAAGGCTGTGTATCCTTGTGTAATCACCTCTCCCACTCCTCAGTATTCTTTGTGGAAGGAATAACCAGGAAGCCCATGGCTGTAACTGCCCTGGATGACTCCGAGCGGCTAGCATGTCCTCTGAGTGACATGTATCTATCTCCTTTTCAGAGTTTCTAAAGCCTCCAAACCCACGGCTCCCAGCCGGTGTTGAGCAAGCTTTAGATGTTGTTGGATTATTAATGCTCACTTCGTATTGGGGAGCAGGAGATATGAGAGCCAAGGGTGACTGGACCTTGCTGTCACTGTAATTGTGAAGAATGCTGGGAAGGTTCCAAGGACATGGACCCTTCCCTCCAGGAGTTTGTAACTCATGGCAGGGGAAGGCACGTGTGTCTTTAGTAGTTGCAGGTTGTCTGATGTGGATGCCCTGCTGTGCTAAGGTTTGGTGATGTTTCTGAAAGTTCTAGTCATAGCATGACGATGATGATGGAAATGGGAAAACAATCAAGGTAGTTGCCGATGATTATAAGTGGGATAAAGAAAAGTTTTGAAAATGTGGGTAGTGGTGCCAGTACTGGGTAGTGAGAAGAGAGTTGCTGCCACAGGTGCCTTGTGACAGCTCTGAAGATGCCTTTCCTGTGTCCTCTTCCACTTCAGTCAAAGGAGCCCAGATCCTAAGAGGGGTAGTAGGGCGGGGGAGGGGCCACATTGGTGCCCTTTCCGCGGCAGTGTATGTAGAGACAGAGCTCTTTGATGACCCTGTTGAGCTCTTTGTTTTACTGAGCTGCAATTCTAGTTTCTCTTTTAAAGAAATAGCTGAGTGGTTCTTTGAAAGGCAGTGGGAGCTTTCCACATCAGATGAGGCCTGTAGGTAAAGCAGGCACTAGAAGACTAGAAGAGGAGGAAATTCTCCCATCCCCGAGGCAAATGTAAGACCAGGAAGGAACAGAAGCCAGAAAAAATCCCTGGAAATCAATGTGAATGTCCCCTGGTACAGTTACTGCAGCTCCTGAGGCCCCAGCAGGAGACCTCCTGTGCTGTTTCCTTACACTCAGCTCAAAACCCACAAGCAAGCCAGTGAGAGCCCATAAAGAGACTCAGTGGCCCAGCCCTTTGGTTTGCTGACGCTAAGGTTGAGGCTAGGCACAGGGTGATGGTGATGAGTGCATGCTCAGAAGCTGCCTTGGGAGTGCCTTGATGAGCAGTAGTGCAGACCAGAATGCTTGTGAGGATACAGGGCCATTAGCTATGAGCTTAGGCTTGTGAAGCAAGAAGCAGGGAGCCAGAACCCTGGAGACTGATAGTCAGGCCAGCAGAGAAAGATCAGCCCTCTACAAAGATGCTGTTCAGAAAGTGAATGAATATGCAAGTCATCAACTGGGAGGAAATATCTGTAAAACACTTGTCTTTTTAAATTTGTGTCCAGGACATATAAAACAGCCATGTAACTCAGTAATACCAGACAAATTTCTCCACTTTAAGAATCTCTCCACTTTAAGAAAAGAGTTAACAAATATTTTTAATATATGCAACAAAGGTCCAAGAAGATCACGAAGAGATATTTCACATTGTTGTCATCAGGAAAATGCTAATTAAAACACGGTGATACATTATTACATATCCATACAGTGACTATAATGAAAAAGCAAGATAATTTCAAATTTACTCAAGGGTGTGGAAGGCTCTGAGCTACTCACATGACATTGGGCTCTGCAAAGGAACAAATTCCACAGTGGAGGAACTTAGTAGCTCCTTTAAGCTTAGCAACTGTTTTTATTTCATTCCTGTGGTTGTGATAAGATACCCTGAAAAATGCATCTTAGAGAAGGAAGTTTAGCGGCTTGCAGTCTCAGGCTCTGGTCCATTGTTGCTGGAGAGGCGAGGAAGGGATCTGAAACACCCTCTGCTCTCTTGTTTTCTCTTAGGTAGCCCTTACACTGTTCAGGGCCACAATCTGAGGGGACAGAGCTGCCTGCCAGGGGCTGGGTCTTCCCATGTCAGTTAATGATAAAGACAATTGCCTATAGACATTCCCACATTCTGGCTCAGGGCAGTCTGAGCTAAATAATTCCTTATTGCCACTCTCTTCCCCATTGATTCTAGCTTGTGTCAAGTTGAAAGTTAAAACTAACAAGCACATCACCCAACAATTTCATTCCTCAGTATTGATCCAAGAGAAATGAAAACCCATATCCACAGAAAGATTTATTCACAAATTATGACAATCTTCATAATAGGATAAAACTTGCAGCAGTGTGAGTATTCATCAATAGGGCAAAGATAAACTGTTGTATATTCATACCATGGATCAATACTCAGCGGTGAAAAGGTAGGAACTGTTGCTACATGGAATGGTATGCTGAGTGGAAGAAGGCCCGTCTAAGTAAATGATGTGTATCTAAATTTATAAAATGGCTAAAAAGATTCATGCATTTTTGATGTATAAATTATTCTTTAACAAGCCTATCAAACACAAATTAAACTCTAGATAGTAACATGAATCAATCCTCCCTCCTTCCCTCCTCCCTTCCCCCCTTCCCTTCTTCCTTGTCTCTCCCTTCTTTCCTTCCTTGGTGTTTTGTTTTGTGTTTTCAAGAGAGTTTTGATAAGTAGCCCTAGCTAGGCTCAGTAATCCCTCTGCCTCAGCTTCCCAAGTATGGGATTACAGGCATTTGCCTTGCAGCGCAGCACATGAACTGTTTAGTGGGGAAGCATAGATGGGCCTGTTCTTGGTTTTGGAGTGTATCTATAAGGAAGATATGTTGATCTGTCAATTCAGGAATGGTTAAATATATTATAAAGATGGCATGTCAGAATTGTTACCAGAATTGGTGTAGACATGTGGCCATCCAACTCTAAAATCTTTCAGCTGTTGCTCCTGTGTGAAAACATTTACAGTAATGTTGAACTAACAGGAGAATCCCCATTGTTACTCACAAGGGGAAGATGATTGGGGTTATTACTCTTCCTTACGTGGCAGCTTTGTGCTTATCTTCAGAGTTCCAGGAAAGCCCACCACGGAGCCTCTGCTGCTGAGTGGACTTGAAAATTTGGAAGAAAGTTTTCCTGGTCCCTCCAACTCATTCCTGCCAAGTAAATGAGTTCCTTTTGAGTTCATTTTCCTATCACAGCTGTGATTGGATCCCACTTCCCTACCCCTTGAATGCAGTCATGGTCAACGCAGAGTGCTTGGGATGAATTTGCGATGGAGTTTTTCCACTGTGCTTTCCTGTGTAGAATAAAGAACCAACAAATGGGAAAGTTTGAAAAATGGGTGTGTGTGTGTGTGTGTGTGTGTGTGTGTGTGTGTGTGTTTGTAGCACTCAGCACATAATTTTTACTATACCCAGTGAGCAAAAATGTTGTCTTTCAAGAGAGATTCACGTAAAATGCTGCCTGCCATCTTTTCCCACAGATGAAAGCCTTCCTTTCACACAGCAGTGGTATTGGCCATTCATTTTAGCTTTGAGGTCTTTGGACAAGAATGCTGGCTGTGTTGTTCTACTTAGCATCAGGTAACCTTTGAGTGGAGAAAGAGGCATTCTTAAGCCTGCAGAGAACTGGAGTGAGCTAAAGACAGAGATTTACATCGATACTAGTCCCCCCCCTTTTTTTTCTTTCTTTGGAAAGAAGTCACAACAGCATGGCTCTCATTTTTAATTGCCACGAAGCGCGTTCTTAACTGATCTACACAGAAATAAGTACAAGGAAGGAAGAAGAAAAGAAAGGAGGTTGAGAGCAATGGCTTGCTTGCCCTTGAATGCTCATGGAAGCATCTTTTTCCTCTGGCAAAGTATTTGCCCTATTCTTTCCCCTCCTGACACTTAAACCCTGTCCAGTCAGGTTGTTTGGAAGCTTTTTTTTTTTTTTAAAAAAAAAAAAAAACTGTCTTGCACCTCAAGCTCAGCTGTAACCACCCTTCTGGGAACTCCTGTGCTGTGGTACTTCACTTGGGAAGCACCCACGAGAGCTTCCCAGTGCATCCCCACAAGTCCTTAGCAGACCTCTCATTAGAACACACATCCCTCAGCCCATGAGCTATGGCCTTACCAGCACATTCGAAACAGGATTTTTGTGAGGAGTGGGTGGGGTCCTTAGTGGATAGGTATGGGATGCACTTTTCCAAGGGATGCTGCAGGATTCTAGTGTGTGTGTGTGTGTGTGTGTGTGTGTGTGTGTGTGTGTGTGTGTGTGTGTTAAAAGATGCCCTATTGAGGTACATAGAAAACAGAAGCCTGAATTATCTGTAAGTGTGCTGCTAGACTAGGGGTGTTAGAAGCTGATAGGTGCGTATGTTTTCTAAAGGGAAGGAAAGAGGGAGAGAACGGATGTGGGCTGAGGAGCTCTTCCTCCACTCTCAGCCTGGAATAGAGGGTGTCCTGTCTGTGAGTCCCTGACCTACACCCAAGCCTCATCCTTGAGCCCTTTCTGATTGTTCTTAAGAGTCGAACCCGGGTGAAATGGATGGCAGGGACTGGAATTCTGTGTAGTCTTTAGCTGTTGCCTTGGCTTATGATATTGGACAATTTTCTTCCTTTAAGCTTCAGTTTCCCCTATACACTTTACTAGTTGAATGTGGGGGTCTCTGCAGAGACACCCCCCCCAGAGATTCTGCCAGCAGAGTCCCTCTGTGTGAGGCAAGAAGGAAATCTGGTTCAGTACAACTCAGTAGCTGGTATTGGTTCAAACATCTAGAGTCTGATGATAGGCAGTTTATTTTAGGCATATTTAAGTACAGTGCAATTTAGAAAGACATTTCCTGGTATAACACAATCCTGTGTGCACAAGGAGGCATAATTACACCAAAACTTTTCTCAAAGTACATTTCATTCTTCCACGCAGATGGGCTCTGAAGACAGGCTACATGTGTTACCTTAAGGACCTGGAGAGGATCTGTTATGGTCTCAGGCATACAAATAGTACAGAGGTCATCAAGCTATAAAGTGCACGTGACATCTCCCCTAAGGATGGGTTCTAATGACTGAGAAAAATGCACAGGATAAGATGTAGGGAGTAAGAGTCTGGGGTAAACAGACTGGGGGATTTGAGTGTGGCCTGGCCCTACAGATAGCAGAGATCATCAGGTTACTAACCACATCCATTCCCAGATTTCTGTGTGGAAAACAGGCTATGCGTCTCTTGCATTGTAGTAACAACCTGTGTGCTTATCTTCCCTGGTTTCCCCAGTGTTTATCTGTTGGCATAAGGACCCAATGCCCTCTACAGTTGATGACCCTCAAATTACAGCATGAGACAGTTCAGTTTCCAGTCTCTGCTCTTACCTATGTCACTTAGGATCTCATTGCCCCCTTTATGTTGAACATCTGAATAGGCTAGATCTCCCTGGCTGTTTTTAATTATGGAGATGTTCGTGTCATAATCCCTGTCTTTGAGGTAAGCAGTGTGGCATGGTCCCTGTCCCATGTGCCACAGCTCAGGCATCCCTCCATTTTTGAGGAAGGGAAGGAGGAAGAACAGTTACAGACTGTTTTAGTTGATGAGATACCACTGCAGTATCTTCTCCTGGTTGGTTTGTAGCTTCTGTAGCTAAAACTGGCCATGTGCCTACATGCTCCATTTGACAGGTGTCCACAGGCAGATTTCCTGCTGGATCTGTGGCAGCCACCCTACAATACAGGTCCTGACAGGGACATGTGGCTCTAGTCAGCCATTCTGGTTCCTCTTTCCCAGCCTGTGGTTGCTAGTGTGACCTTGGGTAGCCGCCAGCCCCTTTGGGTGAGGTCCCAGAAAGAGTTCCAATCTAGCTATCCTGTGTGGCTCACTTGGCTTGTAGGAAGACCATAGGAAGCCCAAGAGCCCTGCCAGACCACAGGGAGGCATGGTGACTGTCCTTCTAAGGCCAGCAGAGGATCATTTCAGGAACCTGCCAAAGCCAGCAGTGCTTTGGGGATGAAGTGCTAGCTGCTTCTTGGAAACAGGATTATCCTTGATTTTTTTAGTCATTGGTATTGAGATCTAGGAAGGGAGGCCTCCCTTTGGCTTCTCTGCTCCTCCCCTGGTCTGAAGACATTATAATTGTACCCAATCTGAAGCCTCACTAGATTAGTAAAGGAAGACAGAGTGTAGAAGGTTCAGATAGTGAAGCCATTTGTAGCTTTCTTGCAAACTGAGGTATTTATGGTTTCTTCCATTCAGCAGAGAGGCCTGTCCCGCTGGTAGCAAATGCCTCGTTCCCTTTTAGGTAGAGTGAAGGATTCTGTCATGACCCATGCTGTCCTGTTTGAACATATACATAAGCCCAAGTACCTGGGCTACACCCTTCATCCTTTGAGTTGTGTGTTGTGGGTTTTTGTTTGTTTGGTTTTGGTTTTTGGGAGGGGTACTTTTTCTGTGATGGTAACCTTTGTTGAAGTATAAGGGAAAATTCTTATAAAAGAATGGATATGTAAAGCCCTGGAACCACCCCATCCCCCAAATCTTGCAGTCAACACACAACATTCTGGGTCTGCTGATATTAGGGGATATACTCTCGCCCATTTTCTAAAGGTGAATGTCATGACCTTTAAAGTGCTTTGCAAACACATTTTAACTCATTTTTTTTTTATGGTGGCTTTTTTTTTTTTTAATAGTCTTGTAGGAACTTTGGTTAATGCACAGTAAACCTGAAAACCTCTTTGAGAATAATTAAGAGTCAGGTCCTTCAAGGTCTTAAAAAATAAAACACTCCCTAAGTAGCAGTTTCCTTTATAAATACCTGGAATTCTGAATTGTATAACATCTCCCTCCAAAGCAACCTGGGCACTGTGATGGTGGCCATGAGGGCTTCTCAAAGCCACTGTAACTGTGGTTTCAGCACTAGGGTGGATCCCCCAGGAAGCAGGCAGGGAAGGCTGTCATGACCTGTTGGTAAAAGCTTTTGCAGTGACACACACCCACTAGCATTTTATACATAGCCTAGCTGTTAAGCAGAAACGCAATACCATTTACCTTGGAGAAGGGACCAGTGTTAGATACTCAGCATTCATCTTTTTCTGGCAGAGAAGTTTTACTTCTAAAAGTATTCTGTCTCCAGGGCACTACTTATCCGGGCCTGGTCAGCAAGCCTTTTTCTGTAAGGACTACAGACACCTTCTGCTTTGTGGACCCTGTAGTTTCTGTTACCACTACTAGCTCTGCTGTCATGAACCAAAGCGCCCATAAGTGAACACACAAAGAAACAAGGTGGCTCTGTAGAGCAAAGCTTTGTTTACGAAGGCAGGCTGCCAGACTGGAGGTGTAACTCACTAATTCTGGTTGGTCTAGGGGAGAGCACTGATTTTGATTGTGAGCCTAGACTTTGATGGCTGAGCCATCTCTCCAGCCCAAGAAGTACTAATTTTGAACTGTCACTGATAGTATAGCTCAAGAAACTAGCTCTTGCCTACTTGCCTTCATACCTCATCTCTCCAGGTCTTGTTGATGAAGCTCTGAGAGTAGACGCATAACCCTTCACACACACACACACACACACACACACACACACACACACACACACACACACACACACACACACACAAACACACACACACACACACGAACACACGCGCACACACATATACATATATATACATATATATATCCATGCATGAACACGCACACACATGTTCATACTTGTACAATATGAGTAATTAAATAATTGCACAAAGGCTTGGTGGCACATGTCTGTAATCTGAGCATCTATATGATAAGTGGGAGGATCAGGAGTTTGAGGCCAGCTTCAGCTACATATTACATATTGGGCTGCATGAGACCGCATTTAAAAAGGTCGGTGGAGTGATTGGAGTGATGACTCAGTAGTTAAGAACATTTATTGTTCTTGCAGAGAACTGTGGTTCAGTTTCCAGCACCCACGTGGCAGCTCACAGCCATCTATAACCCCAGTCCCAGGGGATCTGATGCCCTCTGTGGGCTCTAGGCATGCACATGGTTAGCATACATGCATGCAGGCAGCATACTCAAACATATAAAATAAATAAGCATAAAAAGAAAAAGATTCTTTCGTGGTGGAAATGGTAGCACTGCAGGACTTTATGTAGACACCCAAGAAAGCCACCCATTTTTCCCCTGGTCACCCCATTTCACTCCCAGCAGGCATTCAGATTGGATATACCTAGCCTAGTGTAGGATAAATGAAAAGACTTGTTGATTTAAATGAAGTCACATTATGGGCAGCATTGATCACCAGGGTGGTTGTTTTGATTTGGTTACCTGGCTGATTGTCAGTTTCTGCCAGAAGTTGCCCAAGTTTCTTCTACGTGCTACCGTTAGATGTTTCCTTCCTTTCTTCCTCTTCCCTCAGCACATAGCACTGCAGCCACTATGTCTGCATGCACACACACACACACACAGAGCTTTCCCCTCTGTTGTGACACACTAAGGACAGAGGTTTACCAACCTCAAGCCCAGGTGCGTGTGAAGTGTGGTCGGAAGGTATTGGGAGAGGGGTGTAATATTTACTTGAGTCCTTACTGCACTGATGGCTGTGTGCTTCTAGATCATCAGTTTCTGAGATGAAGTCCTGGCAGTTCAGTCCTAGAGCTCAGAAGGAGCAGGAGACAGAGGAGCCCTGGTTAGTTTCCATGACGCTTACTGCCCTTGTCCTCATATTTTACCTGTTCAGCTTGGTTACCCTTAAAAGTCAGCTAAGAGACTTGTTTAAAACACATGAATACATCTTAAAGATTCTTTTAATATGAATGCCACTGGACATTGGCCTGCTCATCTTTTGAAGTTGGGCCACAGGCCATGTTTGCACTGTGTCTCTCTTGACAGCATACCCATTTCTCTTTCCTTTAAATGACACCTGTGACATGAGTCTGCTACCCAGTTGATAGAGCACTATGAACACTTTCCCTCCAGCCTGGTCCCACAGCCTCATCAGCCCCAAATAACACACAGAGATGCTGTAATTGTAATGAAACTGTTGGCCAGTTACTAGCATTTCTTATTGGCTAGCTCTGTCTTAAACATTAACTCATTTCTATCAACCTAAGTGCTTCCACGGGGTCTTACTTTACTGGAGAGAGGGTCTGGACCGCTTACTCCTCTTGCATCCTACATTTTGACTCTTCTCTACTACATCTCCCAGAATCCTCCTTGTTTCCTAGTCCCACCTATAGGCCAATAGTGCTTTATTCATTAACCAATAAGAGAAACATATTTATAGAATGACATCTCCCATCAATAGAGTAAGGGGCTGAGAGCAGAAAACATGTGTAAGCCCAAGCTAGACCACAAAACATGAATAAGCCCAAGATAGATCAAATTCTAGCATGGGAAGAGGAGTTGAGCACATAATCCCATCCCTAGTCATCGAGCCATTGGCAGTTGATAGCTGCTGGGAGAACAGTGGGAGATCACTTGTCCAAAAATATTTGGGCAGCACAGTTAGTCTTTAAAAAGGGTGAGGGGACAAAGTACGGTTGATAAAGAAGAGGATGAATCTGGGGAGAGTTGAGGAGGGGAGGGGAATGTGATCCAACTACACTATATGAAATTTCAAAGAACTAACTTATATTCTGAAAGAATGAGGAGCCAGGTGTGGAGCCAGCTGTGCTGGCGCACCTGTAATCCCAGCAGGCTGCATGTAGTACTCTGTATTTGCGGTAGGAGGAAATGGAGGTCTGGCACTCAAGGCTGTCTATCACAGCTGCATTGCCAGTTTGTGGGAAGTCTAGGCCACACGAGGCTCCCATTTCAACAAACAAACAAACAGAAGGAAGCAGAACAGTTCTAAGAGTTTATGACTCCTCTCTCTCCTCTCTCTTTCTCTTTGTCCAACTATATTTAGTTTAACACCAATAAGAAGATATGTCAGCATTTCTTCTCAGGATTCTGGAAGGGTTCTGCCTAGTTTTTGTGGAAGCAACTTTTCTTTTAGTTTATTATTATTATTATTATTATTATTATTATTATTATTATTAATGTTTCACTGTAATTAAGTTAGGTAGCTACAGTAGCAAACCAAGTAACAAGGTTAGGAACAAATATAGCCAATTCATAGTAAGCATCCATTTCACGTGTTGGAAATGAAAATGTGTAACCTTCTAGAAATTAAAGGAACCCTCTCAGGTCTGTATGTTTTGGGTATCAGCAGCTGTGTTTGACCCAGCAGAACAAAGAATGAGAGTTCAGCCATGCAGATTGAAAGGAATCAATGTAGAAACCTACTAAGCTGTTAGCCTTAGCTCTGGTGTAACAGGAGCCCCACTGACTGTACGATTTGTGCCCCGAGCATTGCACACCCTCTTACCCTTTAAATGGTGTATACAATGACAAGAGAACCCAGAGCCAGAAGGGAAAGTATCCACAGCCAGACCAAGTGAGCATCTTACACCCAAGTTATCTGACTCCAGTTATATATGCTACAATGTGCTAACAGGAAGTCATCCTATGGGGTTTCAGCTGGCTTCATCTTGCCTTAATAGATAGGTGCCTGCTATCTAATAGCCAGGGCACACTGCTTCGCTTACAGATCCTTAGAGATACCTTTCAGAACTGCCACCTTCCATGTGGTCTCACTGTCTTCCTCTGGACTCTGTATCTGGGCTGCAAAACAAACCAGGATAGTCTTTAAAACGCAAGCTATATGTTACACTTGAACCACTTACTCTGTATTTGGGTTTTTAAAGTCTGGCATTTGAGCAGCATCACAAGTCGTAAAAAGCAGTAATTTCCAGCCATTTGAGGTCTGATTCACCAGCATTACTGTAATTAACGGAAACCCTGTATTTGTTCACTGCATTTTTATCCTAACTCACCAGAATGTTTTATAAATGGTAAGTTACGCTTTTAGAAAATAGCTTCTCTTCAGCTGTTAACGCTTTCAGGAGTTCGTACTCAGGCATCTCAGGTGCCAGGGAGTGTCCAAGTGCTGTCTCTAAGGGAGACTATGGGAAGGGAGTGGGCTGACATGTGAAGCACAGCAGCGTGGAAACACAGACTGCAGGGATGGGGTAGCCTGGCAAACTCCTTGGAAGTGTGGTGCTCAGTCTCCATTGTGAATGAATTTTGATTGAAGCAATGATATTAAGCCTGTTGCCTTTTCCAACACTAATCATCATTACAATAATGCCTAACCTCAGCCATTATGAAGCATTAAACGGCATTTGTCTGGGCTGAGTCAGCAGGATGGGTGTGGTTTTGAGCTCTCAGGTTGACAAGCAGGTCATTAATAATGTTTGTGAATGTTTCAAGATGCTTGATTACCAGCCCCCGCCCCTCACACACCATGTTTTCTGCTTGTTTGGTTTTGAGGCAATCTCTGATAGCCCAAGCCTGACCTTAAACTTGCCATAAAGCCAATGTTGACTTTGAACTGTTGATCCTCTTGTCTCTACCTCGAAGCAGCACCGATTATAGGCACCTGGTTTTACGAGGTGCTGGGATGGAACAGGGCTCCTTGTATACTAGACAAGCACTCTCCCAACTGAGCCACAGCCTGCCTTCCCTGTGTTGTCCAAGCCTGTAGTACTCTTTTCACCACAGGGCACGGCTGTGGTGGGCTGGGCTGATGAGTGCTCTTTGGCCTTAGCATTGAGGCATTCTAAAATGAAGTCAGGAGAATGGCTTCTTAATTTGCGTAACCCTCCAACCCAGGTTAGGAAGAGCTGGCAGAGAGACCCTGGTGTGTGATGGTCACAGCACAGTGACCATAGTGACAGAGGCTTTCCATGCTGGCTGCTTCCCACCAGTGCGGCTAATCCCCAATTCCACCCATTAGTGCGGATGCGACCCCCCGAAAAAGGGTGGAAAGGCTGTGGCACAGGGAGTGTCTGTGCTTTGCCTAGGGCCACACAGCTGGTGAGGGGTGAGAGCAGCCTTTGGGATTTCCTCATTGTCCACATGGCTTTCAGCAGGGAGGTAGTCTGGAACTGTGTGCTTGAGATTTGAAGCCTTCAGTCTGGGACCCTCTCCTACTCCAGCCCAGCTTCTTTCTCCTCTGTCCCCACAAGAACATGTGAGTATCACCTTAGTTCCACTGGTTCTCCCCAGTTCCCTCTCCAGACAAGCTAGAGAGTGCCAGGACGGTCCCAGCTGTTCTCCTAGGACGGGCAGGGACCATTTTCTTACCTGGAAAGCCACTTCTTTCAGAAACCAACTGCGCGAAATTGACCACTGTCCTACAACACTCCAGACCCTTGGCTTCTGCAGGATTCTGTGGATTGTTCACCTCTGTGCTTCCTTAACCAATAGTTATCGCCTGGAACAGGGGTTTCAGGAAAACATACATGTTGTTAGTACGTTCTCCCTCCCCCTCCCCCTGCCCTCATTCCCTCTTCCTCTTCCTTACCCTCCCTCCCTTTTCCCCCATCCCTGTCTGGGACAGGATATCACGAGGTGTCCCTGGCTGGCCTGGAACTCACAGAGATCCAGCTGCCTCTGCGTCACATGGGACGTACACTTAACCACACTCAGCCTTGGAACATTCGGATACTTCCTGTGAGTTCTAATGTTTCCCATTCTATTTTATTTCCACTTTCAAAAATCGTTGGACACAAATCACTATATTACTTTTATGTGCATTTAATTGAATTCCTCTCTCCTGTGTTATGGTATAAAATGCACGAGGGCAGGAAGATGCTCTGCTGCCCCTGTAATTGGTGCTCTGTTCCTCTGGTCGCTTGATTCTTTTTGCTGTGCAATTCTCTCAAGAAAATTTTGTTTTCTGTGTTGTGAAATAGTTTCACTTAAGGAATAAGTGCACTCAAGTCTCCTGCTTTTACATTGGCTGTTAGATACCATGTGGCCATATTAATCACAAAATATTCACACAACTCTTCTTTGTAATATCTTATCTGTTTCATTTTCTTTTCTGTGTAAATAAAATTTTCCATCTTACTCTTCTGTCCTTAGTATTTCAGAATTTCAGTTGTTTTAGAATATAAGTTGCTCAGTTGGAAAATCTCAGACAAATCAAAGACATTTGAAAGTGGCACTAGGAAATGGTTCCAGAGCCTCGTGGTTCCCTGAGTGTGCAGGCTCTCACAGAAACCCCGTGTGAATGCTGTGTATATGGGGTTATGTGACAATGCAGAGGCCTCTCTGCTGGCTCTGGAAGGTGGGCAAGGCGATCGGTGACAGTGATTTCACCAGCTGCACCAACCCAATAAAGTGGCCATGGCTTCTTCAACTCTCTGCTAGCATGGGTCTGCCGAGCCTGTTTTCTCCCTCACTTTTCCTAGAAGGCCAAGAAATTGACTGATGTATAGATGTCAAGCTTTCCAACGCTTCTTCTTTGCTTTCACTTTATTCTCTAATATTAAAACAATGGTAACTTAGAGGCATGGCACTCTTAATCTATCTGTCTGTCTGTATAAATGAGACCCTAGTCTCAGTTGTAGATTCCATATTCTTAAGTATTTGGAATCTTTTCACTTGTTTATTAAATTTTATATTATTTAAAAGTTTCAAAGTTTAACTATATTTTGATCATATTCTTCCCCTCTTCCAAGTTCTTCCAGATCTTCTCCCAACCCTACCCATCCATCTTTAATTTCTTTCTCAAAAAACAAAAACTCAGTACAAGAAAACCCTCTAAACTAAGAAAGCAAAATAAAACCATAGTTCCTCCCCCCAAAAACTCCACCAAATTGTAACCAAATAAAATCACACACCCATGCACACGCACACACACAAACTTTTGTGAGTTCTTTAAATGGGTCAACTACTCCTTAATGCGAGGCCTGTCCTGGAGTTGTTGATATATCCAGTGTCGCTCTACTGGAGAAAAGGGAATTTCCCTCGCCCAGCATATATGTATGTATGTATGTATGTATGTATGTATGTATGTATGTATGTATGTTTAGATACATATATTAAGAAAAAACAAAAACGTCACCTCAAGAGTTGGACTAGACAGACCAATAGAAGGAGAGAGAACCCAAGAGAAGGCACAAGAATCAGAGTCCCACTTGTCCACTTGCTCACTTAATCGGGAACCTCATAAAAACACTGCCCTGGAAGCCATAACATACACAGAGGAACTGGTGCTGCCACTGTAGGCCTCAGTCTCTATGAGTTCACATGAACTTTGATCATGCTGCTTTAGAGGGTCTTGTTTTCTTCCCCTTTGGCTTTTATACTCTCCATCTTCTCTTCCATGGAGTTCCCTGAGCTCTTGCGGGGGTTATGGGGACATCCCGTTTAGGGCTGACTATTCAAAGGCCTCTCTCTGTCTGTCTGTCTGTCTGTCTCTCTGCCTCTGTCTCTGTCTCTCTCTCTCTCTCACACACACACACACACATATACAGTGTGTGCTGATAACTGAACAAAGCATTGATTTATGAGTGTAGCAGAATGTCATTAGGAGTTGTTTTTATCACTACATTTTGTTCTTTGTTCAGACCAATATTATTTGGATTTCCCTTAGATCCCTGTGCTATCTAGTCTAAAATTTGTGGTCACCCATGTATTGTTGGGTGTGGGTTACATCTCATGGAATGGATCCTAAGTCAGATCAGTTATTGGTTACTCCCACAGGCTTAGTGCCACCATTGCTCTAGGTAGTGCATCTTGCAGGTGGTACATCACTATAAATAAAGGATTTGTGGCTGGTTCAGTATTTGTTACTCCTTTGATTGCATGAAGAGAATACCTTCCTATAACAAAGATGCTGGAATGTAGGGCTGAAGGCTCTATGTAGGCACCAGCTTGACCTCTCTATAATCAATGTGTTGTCTTTAGCAATGGGGCCTTGGCATCAGTTTGTGGGGAGCAACCTGTGGTCTTGACAATAGCTGGGTTGTGTGGGGATTCTCTTTGGCCAACAACTCAATTAGATGTACCCAATCCCAGTACTAGAAGCTTTGTTGGGTGGCAAGATATGGCCAGTTGGGTCCCCCCTCCCCCCGTTATTTGGCAATTTCATTTAGATTGCTTTCATATTTTTATATATTTTAGTATGTTTCTACTATATTGGGTCTCCATACAATGCCTCAAATGTCCCTTAATTTTAGCTGTAAACTCTAATACCTAAATTTACTTGAAAAGACATGATCCACATTCCTCTGCCCTCAGCAAATTCATAGGGGGAAAGTGTTCATGTGTTAGGTTTGTTGATCCAAAAGAATAGATTCTGAGGTGAGATGAGGATAGCCTGTCTTCCACAGAACCCCAGCCACTTGTTACTTTGTGAGGAAGCCGGTGATATGAAGCCTGAAGAGCTAGGCCCTTTCTCTTCCTGGTTGTTGTACAGTGCCTGCAACTTCTGTAGAGCAGCCTAGGATGAGTAGTGATTTTGCCAAAGTGGAGCCAGCCCTCTGCCAGGGCCCGAGTTTAAATGGTATATTGTCCTTGACTGCATATTTACTAGCCAGTCTTCTAGGTGACAGGCTGCTCCTGGGCTCTGACTAGGGCAGTGCAGGGAGCATTGTATAGATACAGTGGCCATGACCTGTGTGCTGTGAGGACTTGTCAAGTGGCCACCACAGATCCTGGCTTCTATGGCTTACATGTGTGGCATCATTGGTACTGAACCAACCTGCACACCCCTTCCTTTGTACTCTTATTTTATGATAAAGAGGGAGCAGTAAAGTCACTTGCCTGACTCCACGCAGCTAATAAATGGCAGTGCTGAGACTAGAACCCAGGCTCTTGGCCTCCATTCTCCAAAGTGAAAGTGCTACCTGGCATGGCCTATGACTCAAGGTAGGAGCTTGACAGCACTGTCCATGGGACAGATGTGGTCACAGCAGCTGTGACAGGGTGGCTGGCTTCAACCCCAAATGGCACCCTTAATCTGCTAGATTGAGTTGCTGGGTGGGAGTTCCTTAGGCTTTTCCTACTCATTATGTTGCATTTGAGGAAAGTTTTACATAATCCTTGATATGATGGTTTACATTGACTTTCAGTTTGACCCAGAGGGGTCATCTAAGTTAGGTCAGCCCTGGGTATGCCTGTGGGGGGTCATCTAAAGTAGGTTAGTTAGCCCATGGTTGTGTCTGTGAAGAGTCATCTAGATTAGGTTAGCCACCTCTGGGCATCCCTCTGTGGGATTTTATTGACTAGATCAGTTGGGCAGGAAGACGGCCTACATGAGGACAGCACAATTTCATGGCCAGGCTATGCTCTGGACGGAATCCAATAGAGCAAGTGAAGTGAGCATGGACAGTCGCTGCTCTCTGCTTCTTGACTCTGAACACAACATGACCAGCAGCTTTCCTGCCATGATGGCTAACCCTCACACTGAGCCACATACGCTCTGCTCTTTATCCCTTAAACCTGCTTCTTGTCACAGCAGTGAGGCAGCAACTATGATATGGAGTGCATGGGCAAGTAAACATTTACTGAGAATAAAAGGAAATGTATATTAAAGCAATTCCTTGGTGTACTTAACAGCTTTACTGTTCATTAAAGAGGAAAGCAAATTTGCATACTAATGAGATAGGTATGCTTGTTGATTTTTTTTTAATGAAGAATTAAATCTTGGCTGCATATGTAATACCACAAGATATGGGACATATTCAGCGTTTTTCAGAGTTGATTAATAATTGGATTCCCTGCTGAGGACTCAACTTCACATAAAAGTTTAACACAAAACAGCAGAATTAAGTTCAGAAGCATTTCAGGGATTGTTGGGAAGTCTGTCCTAGTCCTGAGCCAAAATTCATGGAATAATATGTTTGTTTAAATCAAACTCAATTCAGCAACTCCAACAGCAATGTAAAAAAATCAAACATTTTAACACAATCCAGTCCAAAGATATACTAATCTGATATTTACTTGCTAAGGCATGATGGTAGGAAAATATTCAAAGTCTTCATTTTTCATAATTAAATCTTCATGTCTCTTTAAGAGCAAAGCACTTTATATGTACAATAAAAACACTGCAGTTCATAATATGTGGTAGTCTTGACTCAGCCCAGGTGTCTCAGGCAGTGTTCGTTGGCACTCACCGTTGTTGCGTGGCATGGCACTCACCATTGTTACGTGGCATGGCACTCACTGTTGTTGTGTGGCATGCCAGTGTGCACAGTGCATAGCGTAGGTATTGTGTGATCAGAATCAAGGTTCTGGTGAAGCTCTGTGATGCAACACGGGCCAGCACTACCAGAAACACCTCGGCCTCAGCACACATTTGTGTTCTGATTAACTCGTGGCCTTTGCATGTTTATACCATTGGCAAGTTTTGTGTGACCTTTACATTCAGTTAATCTTTCCTGTGTGGTCACAACTTATAAGCCCTAGTTGGAGACAAGACAGCTGCCCCTACCTTCCCTGGTTCTTGGTTCACTGAGATCATCCTTGTGTGACTTAGAACAATTGTGGTGGTTTTAATGAGAATGACCCACAAAGGTTCATATATTTAAATGTTTGGTCCCTGGTTGGTGGAACTGTTTGGGAAGGATTAGGAGGTGTGGCCTTGTTGGAGGAGGTGTGTCATCTTGGGGTGGCTTTTGAGGTTTCAAAAGCCCATGCCATTCCCAGTTAGCTTTCTGTCTCTGACTCATGCTTGTAGATCAAGATGCAAGCCATCAGCTACCGCTCCAGTGCCATACCTGCCTGCCTGTTGTCATGCTCCCAGCCATGGTGGTCATGGACTCGAACCTTCTGGAACTATGAGCCCCAAGGGCAAATGCTTTCGTTTATAACTTGCTTTGGTTGTGGTGTTTTGTCACTGAAGTAACTGAGATAGCAATCTGTCAGTCGGTAAGAGGTAGCAGGCATGACGACAGTGTGCCACACCCTGGGCTCTCCAAAGTAGAGGGCATGTTTGTTCTTTTTGGTTGATGGTGGTTTTTTTGTTTTGTTTTGTTTTTGTTTTTGTTTTTTTCCTTCATCTGGAAAATGTTAGAATTTAATGAACCTCCCTGAGTGACTTCAAGCCACCAGGACACAGATACCTCCAGCAACCTCCATCTTTTTCCATTTCTTTTCTGAAGAATTTGGCCTTTACAAGACAGGGTGCTTAGCGAGCTTTCCCTTCCCCAGAACTTTGTAGTAGTCGCCTGTTTGTACCATGTCGATGATGGGGGTCTTGTATCTGTTTGTTTTGCAGCATGTACACGTGTCTGCTTACTGACCAATGCCCATAGTTTACCCAGGCTGACCGAAGCCCTGCTTCTTTGTTAAGTGGTAATGCCTCATACCAACTTTTCTGCCATGGTCCCAGAGTTTCTAGTTCCTTCTCAGTCTAGATGGCATGGGAGTGGCCAAAACAAAAGAGGGAGGCAGACAGTCTGCAAAGTCTCCTCGGTCGGTGCTGCTGAGCACCAGAAATAACTCAGTCTGTGGACTTTACATATAGCCTGTCAACCATAACCTCTGCCCAGCCCTCCTTTCTCTAGCTTGGATAATTGGGAACATAAGAGCTGGGAAAGCCTTAGCTTTAGCTTCCGTATCCTATACATGTGTGGCCTATTTACACACATGAATGAATATCAGGAAAATTAAATGAGATGCCATTTTAAATTGAGAAATTTGTAAATTTAACAATACACAAATTGAAAAGCTTTTCACTAGTTCTGTTAATGGGGAAAAGGAATGACTTTCTTTCTTTTTTTTTTCTTCTTTTTTTTTTTTTTTTTTTGTGACTGACTGGGCCAGAAAGTCCATAGCCAGTAAAGAAATAAGATCAGCAGTTATTCTTTGAGAACTCTAGCACTAAGGCAACAATCAATACTTGAGCATGACTCCTACCTTGAAGGGTTGACTTTCTTGTTGAAATGAAAATGCTTGATTTTTCACCATACTGACTCCTGCCATTTTTGAAATGTTTGCTGATTTCTGTTTGGCAAAGGAGGTAGACATGTTGTAAGGTTTGGTTTGTGTTGTGTATAACAACTATGTCAACACTTCTCTAAAATGACAGGCATTTCAAATTGTCACATGACACGAGCTCCATAGATTTCCCAGGGAGTCAGCACAAGACTTGGGGAAGAACGTCACAGAGACCAGATGACCCAAGGAGTATGTCACCTTAGGCAGGGCAACATAGGCTGTGACAGACTGGAGCCATGGCACTCATAGATGGGAGAGATTTTTATATGTGCATCTGCTATTCCTCTGGAGGATGCAGTCAGCATCTTAGTCATATTTGGATCAACCTGATATGGAGCAGATAACCACTGAGTGTTGTTGACTTAAATCAAAACAGGGGCTTTGAATGTTTGGGCAGTGCCTTTGAGGACAAGGTAAGGAAGTGGGAAGCTGCCGGCTATGGAATCTACCCACCACCAAAGGAACCCAAGAGTCCTGCCGCCACAGTGATCAGACAGGAAACATGACAAATGGAAGCTTGCACTGCAGAGACTGCAGGGACCCCGGATGGAAGACACTTGAAGTAGTCAGTTGGAAATCTTGTGGCCCCTGGTGACCGTGTCTGGCAGGGCTTGTGGGTCGTCTGTAGAGGGACCTTTCATTGATCCTGTGT
Organism: Cricetiscus sungorus; assembly: GCA_030556225.1. NCBI lineage: Eukaryota > Metazoa > Chordata > Mammalia > Rodentia > Cricetidae > Cricetiscus > Cricetiscus sungorus. Next base: position 3,257,567 of record JANBXA010000260.1, read on the forward strand.
GTCAGAGGGTGCCTTCAGCGAAGTCTTTTCTTGGTAAATGAGCCATTACTGGCAGTCCTTGTATGCAGCTAGGGCTTTTCCGTGTGTGTCTGACTATAAGCCAACCCCAACTGGCTTTTATAACTGAAGAGAAAAAGGAGGTGGGTTTCTGACTTCAGGTTCCACTTGATCCCAGGGGCTTATAAGTTGACAATGGAGGCCAGTGGCTTCTGCCATCTGAATTTGTGTGTCTGACTCACTTTGTCCCCTACCCCCCAATTATTGGCTGAACCTCTCTTGGCTTTTATCTCAGCTTCTGATTTATAGCCTTTGAGAATTAAGTCCCACACCAACTTCTTATCTATTGCTGAAGTGCAAATCCTAGGGTTAGTGCTGACTGGCCCTGGCTGGTGTGGGTGGGACATTTACTTGCCCTGAGCCAGCCGCCCAACTCCCAGGCCAGCTCCTGTAGTTCTTGGAATGAGAGCAAGGGATGCAGTCATTCCTGGAGAATGGGTAGGGTACTGTCACCTGGAAGTTTGCTGAATGGCAGGGACCCTAATAGCCCACTGCGCTGAAGTGACTGGTCTCTGCTTGTTGGAAAAGCATTAGTTGCCCTCACTCTGCTGATGATCCTGGCATGAGGGTGGGGTGATCCATCAGCCTCCTCTGCTCCTGGCTCTGAGGCATCCTTCCTCTCAGAGACCAGATGTCTTTGAGACCACCCTGCTGGCCTATTCATTTGTCATTTCTGGCATATTGGGGACAACTTCCTCGTCAGGGTTCTCTCCCACCTGGTGATTATAGGGTCTCTGGACTGCCCTGGGGTTTCCACAGAAAGCATTCCAGAATTGCAGAGGCTTTTGTAAGGACCACATCTGTGCACACCCCATAGACAGGGGCACTGTCTCTCCCCCACCCTTCTGCAGGGCAGCGTTTTACCAGGACACAGTTTGCTCCCACCGCTTTACCTAGCTGCATTTTCACTGTGACTTGGTTAGACATAGCAGGCATGATTTACTCCTGTTTTCCAGGTGAGGAAACTGAGAATCAGGAGAGGTAAATAGGGTATACCAGGATTGGACTCAGGGAACACAAATGTCATAATACAATTTTAACTTTTAAACCAAAAATGAGAAGAAGCAAGGACGTACTGACTGACTGACTATTGGAGCTTTTTTTTTTTTTTTTTTTTTTTTCCATGTAAATGTGCCATTAAACTACCCATAGGGGGCCCCTAAGTGCATTCTTCACTGGAGCCTGCAGGGAATCAAATTAGCTTTCCCTGCAGCCACCTCGTTTGGAGCAGAGGCCACCTGCCTGTCCTTCACCCACTAGCATTTACTAGGGTTTGCACTGGTTTATCAAAACGCAGCAAGAGCAGCCAGCGGCTCCCTGGGGTCGCCTCTTGAACTGTGTAAGACAGTAAGTGGGATTGTCACAGTATACTCAGCCCACATGTGCACTGTGACCTCAGGTAGCCCAGCTGCTTTTGGTTCTTGCTTCCCTGGAATGGCTGCCTTAGGGAGTCTCTCTGACCCACCAGAAGCTCCTGGTGAAGGCCATGCTTGAGTTTTCCCTTGCATGCCAGGTGAATTGTAGTTTTCTAGCTGGAAGAGACCATCTAATTGTGCCAGCTCTTTTTACATATGCGAAAGGGAGGCCAGACCCTGTCACCTGCATGTAAGGCCTGTCCTCATGGGTTATGCTCCTGACTCTGAGGACAGCTACTACCATTTGTACATACTCTTTTCAGCATCAACAGCCTAGTGCCCTGGCCCCACCATGAGACACAGATAGAGGGGCAAATGGATGCATCCAAATGCAAGTTTCCCTGCAACTAAACCAAAGGGATGGGGTCCTGGTATTGTAGACCATAGCAGCAAGAGTGGAAACTGACTCCTACTTAGTCAAAATATGTAGTTTTTCCCACTTATTCTCTCATAGATATTGAGTGTCTAGCCCACTTATTATTCACAAATAGATATTAAATGTCTAGTAATGTGCTCTGTCCTGGGAATCCAATGGTGTATGAAGCAGAAATGACTCCAGGCCCTATAGCCATAGTCAATTTTTGAGAGGCAGTAAGAGAGGTAATTTTAAAAAGTTGTTTTAGTTAGCCTAGAGACATGAGGGAGGGCCTAGACCCTACTCTAAATGACTTGACAGATTTTGATGATCCCTCCTGGAAGGCATCACCCTCCCTGTGGAGTGAGTGGGGAATGGGATGGGAGGGTGGGTAGGGGGGTGGCATGGGAGGGAGGGAGAGGGAACTGGGATTGATATGTAAAATAAGAAAAAATAATAAATATATAAAAAAAGTTGTTTTAGACTGATAAAGACTATACATATTTATGATATAACATGTTTTCATATATAGATAGATACATTATAGAATGGCTAAATCAAGCTAACATACCATACTTACCTACATACTTTTTTATGACAAGTACATTAGAATCTTCTCTTAGCAATTTCCTACCATATTATCTTTTGCTGTTATTCATATTGTTGTACAATTGATTTCCCAAGCTTCCTCCTGTCTAACTGAAATCCACCTTCCCTCTAACCACTACTACCTGATGATTTCTTTGAATATTTTTAGATGCCACACAGAGGTGAGGTCATGAGTGTGATTGTCTTTCTGTGCTGAGCTTATTTCACTACTGATGTCCTCCAGGTTCACAAATGATGCAAATGATGGCATTTCCTTCTTTGGAGACTATTTTTCTCTTCAAGGGAAATACCTTTTCTGTGTCTGCACATCCCTGTGGACACTTGGGTGGCCACGTCTGGACTGTTGTGTACCGTACTGCAGCGTGCATGGCAACAACTGTGTCTCCTCAACATTCTTATTTCATTTCCCATAGTTATTTCCCTCTTGTGGAATTGTTATATCAAATGATAATTCCTTTTTAAAATCTCAGTGGGAACTCATCCTATTTTGCATATGGCTGTACTAGTTTATAGTCCCACCAAGCTGCATACAAGAATTCCCTTTCTCGATGTTTACCAACACTTACTCTCTTGACTTTTGTATGATAGCCATTACCATCAGGTATGAAGTGCTATTTAGTTTGGTGTAAAACCAATTATGTAATTTTCCCTTTTGTTGCCTATGCTTTTGGAGTCATATCCAAAAAGTCTTAGCTCAGATCAAATGTAAAGAAAATTTACTCTGTTTTCTTCTAATATTTTTATTTAATATCTTAATGTTTAAGTCTGTGAATCATTTTTCTTGGTTATGTATATGGTGTAAGATAAAGTGTCTGTTTCCTTCTTTTATCTATGGATGCCCATTTTTACCAGGACCATTTATTGAAGATACTGTTCTTTCTCCATTATGTGTTGTTGACACCTTTGTCAAAGATCACTTGGTTGTAAATATGTAGGTTTATTACTAGAATCTTTAGTAGAGTGGTAACTTTTTATTGAATTAAAAATATGAATTTAGCCAGGTGTTGGTGTTGCCTGCCTTTAATCCCAACACTCGGGAGGCAGAGGAAGATGGATCTCTGTGAGTTTGAGGCCAGCCTGGTCTACAGAGCTAGTTCCAGGACAAGCTCCAAAGAAATACAGAGAAACCCTGTCTTGAGAAGAAAAAAAACCAAACCAAAACAAAAATAAATAAAAACATTAATAGGTGTTGATAGGATATGTCATTGAGTTCCAGTTTTGTCTGGGAAGTCAATAAAGGCTTTGCTGAGAAAGTATTACTTAACTAGAGACTTGAAGGATAGGTGGAATTTATCTGTTGGAAAATGGAGTGGAAAGTTATTATAGAAAGAGGGAACAGATGTGGAATGGTTCCACGGTGGACCAAGGTCATGGATAGAATGAATTTGTGGCTAACCTGAGCTTTTAAGCCCAGGTTAGGAGAAAACAAATATGATAGCTGTACACTCTGTGCTCCCCCCCCCAATCAAATGCACAAGGCCTGTTTTTATCCCTGTATTATGACACTGTAGCAACACTTTGAAGAAGGATGTTTTCATTATTTGGTGGCAGGAACATTGGGGTCAGCATCAGGTTGGGCATTGACAAGCAAGCAGGACAACACTGGGTGTGTGTGTGTGTGTGTGTGTGTGTGTGTGTGTGTGTGTAGGCTGACCATGGTATACAGTAGAGGAGTCTCATAGATGGGAAGTGAAAAACTTGGAGAGACCAACCGTAAGGTGGAAATGTGGAAATGCAAGGATGACTTTACCCCTAGGCTGCAAATAGATTGAAATTTAAGCTATTTTTAGTCACTTTCTATTGCTGTGAAAGACATCGTGACCAAAGAAATTTTTATCAGAGAAAGCATTTTATTGGGGGCTTGCTTAAATATTGAGAGGTTTAATCCATTGCCATCATGGTGGGGATTATGGCAGCATGCAGGTGGGTGTTGGAGCAGTAGCTAAGGGCTACATCCTGACCCATAGTCAGAGGGAGAGAGACAGACAGACACAGACATAGTCAGACTCTGGGCTTGGCATAGGCTTTTGAAACCTTAAAGCCCATCCCCAGGGACGAACTTCCTCCAAAAAGGGCCACACCTCCTCATCCTTCTAATCCTTTCAAATAGTGCTACTCCTTAGTGACTCAGCATGCAAATTTATGGGCCTAAGGGGTCATTCTTATTCAAACCTGTTGTAGGATAATCTTTTTATAAGCTGTGAAGATGTGTCTCTGCTAAGACACCTTCAGATTGGCTTAATAAAGAGCCAGATAGCCAATAGGTAGGCAGGAGAGGATGGGCAAGACTTCCCAGAGAGAGAGAGAAAGGAACTCAGGAAGAATCTGGTGTGAGAAATTCATCAATGAGATGGGGGGAGGGGTGCAGATGTACAGTATGGAGGAGAGCCATGTGGCAGAATATAGATTAATATAAATAGGTTAATTTAAGTTTTTAAGAGCTAGTTGGGAGCAAGCCCAAGCTAAGGCCAAGCTTTCATAATTTGTGAGTTTCCATGTTGTACGCGCCTGCCCTCGCCAGCAAGGAAGACGCGACTCCGGGTAGTTCTTCTTCATGCAGTTTTAATCAGGATCCTTTAAACATGTTTCTTCTGGCCCGCAAGAGAGAGAGAGACAGAGAGACAGAGAGACAGAGAGACAGAGAGCGGGAGAGAGTGAGAGGAAGGGAGCCGGGGAACCCCTGCACAGGCTTAAATACCCTTGAGCTAACCAACCCCAGTGAGCCACGTGGACCCTGCAGATAGGCTACTCTAATGCAGAAGCAGACAGGCTGAACAGACTTAACCAATTAAGGGCTTGTTTACCCAGAGAGTCTTCACCAGCGGGAAGGTGTAAGGCGGAAGCCAGCGCCACTTTAAGGCGTGGCACTACGCGGCTCTCTATACCATGTCATTATTTGGGGCTGGAAATGCAAAGAAAGTCTGACTACATTCAAACCACCACAAGATAAGATGAAGGCAGCCTTTATTTCAGTAATTTGACTGTTTTACTCCAGACTTGTTCTAGGAATAATTTATAATAACTTAGATGCATTTTTTTTCATTGTTGATATATTTCCTAGGACCACAAATTATTATATTTTTATCCTTTTCTGTATGTCTGTTGTATTACTTTATTCTCCGTTTGTCTTCACTATTTTCTAGTAGCACTTGTGAGTGGTTTATGGATGCTGTGCATGATAGTAGGTGCTAGAGTTACAAAGACAGTGAGAAATGATCCTTGAAGACAGGGAGCTGAGGCCTGCAAGGGCGAAGGCTGGGCACATGAAGAGATGTGTGGGACAGCTTTTTTACAAGCTAAGAAAACCTCTGAAGGACAGGGCTCACGTGGGTGGGTGAGCAAAGCCAAGAGGTGAATGTGTCTGGCCTGTATCCACCTCTGTAGCCCTCTGGAAGCCAGATGGGGCCTCTGAGGATAGATGCTAAGCATTGCTAAGGAGGAAGCAGCCCAGAATGGGTGGATAGATGGATGTATGCATGGATGGGTAGATGGATAGGCAGACAGATAGATGAATACCAGTGCCATAGCACACAATAAAAGGAGCATGGAAGAAAGAACCAAGTACTCTGGAATCTCCGAATCCCTGCTAGTTGATAGTTTTGGTTTCCTAAAGGCCTTTGTAAGTCTTACATTGGAAATTAGTTCTGAAATTATTGACTTAGAGACTGGCTGAGTGTTAACAAGCTGCTGTTTAAAAAGATAAACCAGGTTCCAGAATTAGATTTGAGGGCTGGGGAAATGGCCCGTGGGTTGGATGCTTGCTGTGTAAGCAGGAGGACCTAAGGTTGATCCCCAGAGTGCATGTTGATAAGCCCTTGTGATCACAGAACTGGATGGGCAGAGACAGCTGGATCCCTGGTGTTCTCTCGCTTGGCTAGCAACCCAATTGATGTGCTCCAGGCAAACCATAAACCAAGGTAGGTCACTCTTGAGGAAGAATGACTCTTGAGTTGATCTCTGTCCTCCACATGTGTGTGCATGTAGATATGGACCTGCACACACATGCATCCACAAGAAACCCTCACCTTCCATGCTGAAACAAAACAAAACAAAATCTAGATTTGAGCCTTTATTTCTCTGGTAATTTAAAGTCTCATGGGAGACTTGGACCTTATATAGAGTGGTTTCAGGTGATATCTTTCTAAAGGACTCTTTGACTGGCACTACCCACTCAGGACCTCCTGCCAGAGAGAAGAAACCCCTGCTGGGCATGACTGAGTCACATAGGCCTTGCTATACTTAGCAGATGAGGGGGTTGGAATCATGCAATCTTCCTGTTTAGGTGGTGGAGGTCACTTTCCTGATGCAGCTTTGGCCCAGGCTTTGTAGAGAAGGGTTAACTCATTTCAAATCAGGGTTCTCAACAGGCCTTTCCAAGCCTCCCCTGTCTTTTCCTTGCTGTGGCCCCATCCTCTGTGCTCTTACCTGTCTCTGCTACAAACTTCTGTGCCTCTATGCTGGAGGTCACCTGACTTCTAGGCCTCCAGACTCGATTCCATGTTGTCTAGCTCTCCTCTTAACCTTGCTTTTCAAATTCACTTTCTTTGTTCAAATGAGCAATCCTTTTGAAGCAGGTAAGTGTCACACTTCTTCAATTTTTGTTTTGACAAAATAATAACAATACTCAATTTGTTTAATGTAGAGATACCCTTGCCTCTCAGGAATCTTTTGTAATATCAAATGGAAGACTGGATGACATTGTCTTATAGGCCACCTGGTCTTCCAGGCTGTACTTGTTCATTTGGCATTTGGCAGAATCTTTGTAACAGAGAGTCATATTATAGCAAGCTTCTATTTCTTACAACTTGTTCCATCAAGCAATTCACTAAAGAGAAGAGAAGCCAACATCTTTAAAAAGGAGGGTGAGGAGAATAAGGGAGGGTTGTAAAAGAGCCCTTCAACCATTCAGTTACACTAATGGCCCTCGTATTATTGTGGCACAATTACTTCTAAATAAAAGGCAGAGGGAAAAGCAAGTGCATTTGGTAGGTGTACTCTCTGTTCTCTGTCTTGTTTTTCAGCTCCGAAGTACAGTGCTGTCTTGTTGTAGGGAATGTAACTGCCATGAATATTGATGGCATGGCAGCCAAAGCTTTTTTTCCCTGTCTGGCCTAGTAAATAAAACATAGAGGATGAAAGGGAAAAGGAATTGTCAAGTCAGTGTGCTGTTTTTAGATTATCTCCTTCTCTTAGAACTAGTAGTCTTGAAAACACATTGACAATGTACATTTGGTGGTCAGGCCAGCTCTGAGTACAGCAGGTGGGTATTTTCAGAGATTGGGGCCTGTGGTTAAAGCCACAGAATTCTTTTCTTTGAGCTTTCAGAGTTTATGTTCCTGCCTGGATCTCTACAGACCTCCCAGTGTAGAGCCCAGCCCTGTGTTTATTGTATTGTGGATGGAGGTTGTGAGGGTATGAGGGAAATAAGGGGCAGGAGTGGGAAGGATGACCAGAAGGTTGAGGGAGGGGTACTCAGCATGGGCCAGGTGAGACTTAACCTGTTTAAAGGACCAGAAGGTATCAATGGGTGGGGAATGGGTATGAGTTAGGACTTTAACATCATAAACCTACTGATTCTGACCAACTCAAAAGAGAGTTTCTTAGACTGTTCTGATGATGTTTTAGGGAAGCCCTGGAGGATTTCAAAATGATAGAAGACAGGGCTGGCTAAGTAGCTCAGTGGGTGTGGATGTTTGTTGCCAAGTCTCATGACCTGAATTTATTCCCCTTAACCCATGGTGGAAAAAGAGAATTGTTGACTGCTTATTTTTTCACCGACAACCATGTATATATGGACACATGTATGTATGCACATGCACACACACACACACACACACACACACACACTCTCACAGGTGGGCGAGGGAAGTTAGAGTCAAGAATGGTCTAGGGTTGGGGAAGGCAAAGCTGATCAATTAGCTTTTATGTAATCAGTGAGGGGTCAAAAGGGTAGGCACTGCCCTGTGTATAGGCTGCAGTTTGATATTGCCCTGGTGGCCCAGAGGGAAGATGTTGGTGGACAAGCCATGAAAAAGTTCTGTCCTGATTGTAAGGATTCGGGCATTATGCTGGCCTGCCCCTGTCACCTGGCAGAATGCACTCAGGCAGTACTCTGGTCAGCCCAGGGTTCCATGAGTACTAGTCTGCAGGCAGATGTAAAGGACCCCTTTAAAAGACAGACCCCTGCCCACTTACTTTTTCTTTTGCTTTCTTTTGCTCTTCCTCTCTCTCTCCTGATTTTAGTTGGCCACCAGCTACCTCCTCTTCTTCTTCCCTCCTTCCCCTCTCTCCTCTTCTGTTCTGGTGTCTCTATGTCTCTTCCCTTCCCCCACACTCCCCTTTCTAAATAAACTCCCCATGTAACCTCTATCTGCCTGGCGTGTTATTCCCTCCAGCCTCAGTCAACCTCACCTGTATGGAGCCTGCTATGCTCTCCCACGTGATCCTTACCTTGGGACCCCAGTCACTTGGGACCCTCACTCGGGACCCCCACCCCTTCTCCAGCTTTTATTCCTATAACTGTAACTAAAGAACAACACTGAGGAAGCCAGAGACAGGAGCCAGCTGTCTGTCTGGAGAGGCCTACAGCCTAGGGTAGTTCAGACAACATTTACATTGAAATGCAGAGGAGTACTGCAGCTTCTGCAAGCAAATGTGTGCATAATTGTATAGATGTGTAACATTTTAGGAAGGAAGGCTTGTAGGGATCATCCTGAAATGAATATTTTAAAAGATTTCCAAAATAAGAAGTTCCTTTGCAGAAGAATTTCTTTTAAAAGGCATATATCAACATTTATAAATACACATCTACAATAGTGGCCACATGTGTGACAGCAGTGTCTGCCTTCTCCTGTGTGATGGGGATGGGAGAGGGCACAGGAGTTATGGCTGAGACCTTCAGATCCCACACAGGTGGAAAAGTGCTCGGCTACTAACTCTTGCGGTTTTAGAGGTTTTCTGTGTACATACCTGAAACTCCCGTGTCCTCCATCAGACCACAGTTTTGAAAAGTCATGTGGAGGAAGAGCGCACTGTTTCCTGAACCAAATTGGGTATAGCCCCCTGTAACAGGCATGTTAATGAGTGAAATGCATCTAAGGATTGGGGCCTCTAAGGATTGACAGTAGTAGAGGGCTCTAGAGCTCACAGAAAAGTTCTCGTTGGTGATTTTTTTTGTTGTTGTTATTTTGAGTAGATTGAAGCCAGAGAATGGTGCTTGGTTACATGTGGTCCCATCCATCTGGGTCTCTATCAAAATTGGGGCTACATAAAGCAAACATTTATAGAAGGGGGCCTGTGAGTTTAGGCCTGTAGATTGAGGCATCCTTTTCTGCTTGTGGAGTCATCAGGATTGGAACTGCAGAGGTTCTAACCATCAGGCAATGCTACAGAGTTTATGTGGTAGACAGATGCGAGCAGCCACATGTATTGAGATGGTGGCAGAGCCGTATCTGGGGAGGCTGCTGGGGCTCCATCAGCAGGTACTAGCCAAAAAGAAGAGGCATGCCAATCCCCAGGCTGTGTCCACAGCATCTGAGTTTGCTGACTTTCACCCTGTGGGTGAGGGCAGTCAGATACAGAGTAGGTACTTGTCCAAGGTCACCTTGCCACATGGTGACAAGGCTGACTTTAACATGAGATGTCAGAAGAAAACCAGAAGAAATTAAGGGCCCAGCCCTCTATGACTTCGTTCTTTCCCAGGGGCTGTTCTGTTCAAGGCCATTGTGGGATGTTTGTTTCATCCTTCTGCTTTTCTGGGCCTGATCTGGAGACCTGGGGGGGGGGGGGTAGGGTCATGCTGTGTTGCGCAAATGTGTGCAAATAGAAAACATGCGCATTGTAGCCCAGGCAGACTTATTGCACACTCATCAAGGCAGGTGGCAAAATGCAATAATGCAGCCTGGAATGACAGGATTTAATACTCAGCAGCTTATTGGAAATTAAAATGCTTTCCCAGCCCAGGTGCAGGGAGGTGGTTCCAGTCTCAAGATAACATTTGCAGGGGGGAATGCTTATGTCTCTGAGCTGTTGATTCTAATGCTTGTTTATTTATTTATTTTAGTATTTCTCCTTTCACACGTGGTGCATTTGTTTCTCTTTACAGGAAAAAGTAGAATATGCCTTCCTGATTATTTTTACAGTGGAGACATTTCTGAAGATTATAGCGTATGGATTGTTGCTGCACCCTAACGCTTATGTTAGGAATGGATGGAATTTACTGGATTTTGTTATAGTAATAGTAGGGTAAGTCACTCTTGCTTTGGGGAAATGTTTGTGGGCTGGGTGGTAAAGGGTACATATGCCTTTTTGGGGAAGATGGGTGTTCTTATGCCAGTGATGGTACTAGGTCCTGTCAGGAGTTCTTTCAATGCTGACGGGGCTGCTGTCAATCTTTGGGCAGAGTCAGGAGTGAAGATCTCTCTTTACTGGTGTTATGGTTGGAGAAGTCAGTAACACGCTGTTGGAGGAAGTCTAAGCTGCTAATGAGAGATGATTCACCTCACAGGGCCTTGAGTCTCCACAAATAGACCTGCCCTGGTGGTGGGTGGAGTTGAGTGAATACAGCTCCTAAAACTTAGCACCCTGCTAGTTAAAAACATGGGTATCATGTGATAAAGCCTTCCAAACAGGGAGGTGCTTAGCTGTTTAATATCCCTTGAGCAAAGCTATTATGCTTTTATGCTGACTTGTGGGAGAAGTTCTGGCATTACCACTTTCCGTTTTAAATAACAAAACTAGTGTCTGAATACTGTCACATATCTGGCATAAAACAGAATAGACTAGGAAATGGAGAGAAGCAGGTGTTCTCTCCAAACCCTGTTGCAAGAGGAAGACTCTGGTAGATTGAGTTCTAATGAGAAACAGAGGTCTGTGCTGTTCTGTGCCTTCTGCACCTGCAGATGTTGCCAGCAGCGGAGGCATGAATCAGGTCTCTAAAAAATGCCTGCCAAGGAAGACAAGATGTAACCCTGCTCTGGGGCTATAGAGTTACTCCCAGAAGTATGCTTGTTTTCATCGAGAGTGCTCTTAAAGATGCATTTATTTTTACGATATGAGTGTTTCACCTGTGTGTATGTCTGTACTACATGCATGTCTAGTGCCCACAGGAGCTAGGAGAGAGTGTCATATTCCTCAAAGTGAAGTAACAGGTAGTTTTGAGCTGTAATGTAGGTGCTGGGAATCAAACCCAGGTCCTCTGCAAGAGCATCACATGCTCTTAACTGCTGAGCCATCTCTCTGGTTGTGAGAGAGCTTTTAAAACCATTCTTCTTTCGTATCAGCGGCTTTATTCAGCTGCCCTTTGCAGTTCAGCAAGCTGAGTTATTTTTTGGATTATTTCTTTGTATCATGATTCCTTTGGTTTTTTATTGTAAATATCTTTTTCTGCCTGTTTGGACAGCAGCTTAAGTTTGGGGATATCCTTTATATACTAAGAAAAGTTAGCTTTTTCAAAACCTCCCATAGTACATTGACACCTAAGGTTGCACTGCAGAGGTGATGCATCTAAAATGAACAGGTGGCAGGTAGGCATGAAGGCAAATACCTCCTCTTACTTGGCACATCTGTCAGGGAGTGGTAAGCTGGAGCCTGGGAGGTCTCTTGGTTCTGTAAGAATCTTGTATCTTTCCTGCCACTGAACCTTTATTCAGCTAGAGAATGGAGATGCTTAGCTTCATTTCCCACACAGCACAGCACAGCACAGCACAGCACAGCACAGCACAGCACAGCACAGCACAGCACAGCACAGCACAGCACAGCACAGCACAGCACAGCAATTGGGAACCCTGTTTAGGAGATAAAACTTCAGGAGATCTGAGAAACATAAAATGGGAAGGGAGAGAATGAGTCAGAGAACAATAGAGCTCTGTGTATATGTCTTGGGGTCCTCTGGAGTTTGGGCTGAAACTAAGCTACATTCCATGAGGCTAGGCAAAGAAGATTGTTAGGGAAAAGAGAAAGACAGGGAACAGGAACTATAAAATAAATAACAACCAGGTTTGCCTAAGATTGAAAGGTGTTTGTCATACAAATACACAGAATAAATTACTGCATTGAAAACCCTGGACTGTCAGCAGACACCCCAGAAGAGCCTTTAGTAGTGGAGTTAACCTACATCTAGAGTAGAGTTTGGTAAACTATGGCCAGGGGACCAAAGTCTAGTTCATCTGGCCTGCCACCTACTTTTATAAATAATGTTTTATTGTATAATAGCTAACTCATTTGTTGACATCATCATTTTGAGGAGTCCAGGTCTATAAAGCCTTAAAATATTTACTGTCCAGTCCTTTACAGAAAAGGCACTATCCTTGCCCTAGAGTGAAGACTCCTTAAGCTTAGATAAGTGTTTGGGAAGGAGCCTGAAGAAGAGAGAACTGATTACTTGCAGTAACTTAATTACCTGCAAGACAAAACAAGACTTTTCAAAGGAAAAATAAAATGTAATTACTTAGATGATCATTCTACTGCCTTACCTACAGGGAGGTAAAATTGGAAATATGAAGAAGTGTGACCACTGACAGGAGGAGATTCTATGACTAAAAACAGACCCAGAAACTACAGGCATGATGGCAAGGGACTTTATAAGGGTTTGGAAACAGTGGCTACGCTGTATTTATGGACTTAAGGTAATATATGACTGCAATGGGGTACAGTAAAAGAAACAAACACATGGAACTTCAAGTTGTGAAACGTTCATCAGAAATGAAAAGTTCCCAAGATTGGTTTAGTAGCATATTTGGCAATACCAAAGACAAATGCCAACAACAACAAAAAATCAGGAAACTAAAATTGTAGCAGTAAAAAGAATAATTGAGAAAAATGAACACTACTTCACTAACTTATTAATTATCAAATATTCTAACATGTGTATTTGGAATCTAAGAAGAGGAAAAAGGCCAAAGAGATGGCTCAACAGTTAAGAGTACTGGCTGCTCTTGCAAAGACCTGGATTTGCTTCCCAGAACACACATGCCAGCTCTGTCATCCCAGATCCAGGCAACCAATGCCCTCTTCTGGTGTCTGTGGATACCTATCTGCATATGGTGCACATAAAATACATACAGGTACATACATACGCATAATAAATACATCAGTAAATCATTTTTAAAGGGGAGGGGGAAGACAGAAAAGAAAGTTTCTGAAGTAATAGTTCTAAATGCTTCAAATATGGAAAATAAACTTAGAAGTTGGAGATTAAAAAAAACAAACACAAGGTCAAAATGCTAAAATGTGAAGAGAATCTAAAAAAAATCAAAATAAAAAGGGCATCTCAAGTATAAGCCAGAAGACAATAAATGCACTCTGAGAATCCTAGAGATGTCAACTTAGAGTTCCTTCCAAAACCCAAGTCAAAATAGAAACTTTTTAAAACAAACCAGAGCTGAGACTTCGTGACTGACACACTTGCACCTCCAAAAATGTTAAAAGACAGCTTTTCAGTCTGTAGAAAAATGACATCAGGTAGAAACGAAGATCCATACTAAGTAAATGAGGAATTCCAGACAGGGTGAATTTAAAGCTACTTACTTCTATTTTAAAATCTCTTTAAAGATAATTGTCTAAAACAAAACAGCAGTAAAACATGTGATGGTGGCCCAGGGGACAGGAAGGTCATTGTGGGCTGTTGTCAAGCAGGTATCCAGTACCTAGACTGATAAGATGCTGTCTGAAGATAGATAGATCATGAGCAATTAAAAGTGTGGATTGTAAACCCTGGAGCCTACATTGGCAAACTACCCACCCTTCACCCTCCACCCTCCACCCTCCACCCCCCACCCTCCACCCCCCACTCTCTACCCTTTACCCTCCACCCTCCACCCCAGGGCCTGTTTCTCTACATTAGCTAGGCATTTTGCTACCAACTTCTGTCAAATAAGGTTTTATTATAACTCATCTGTTTGGTCTACTTGATGTTTAATGACAAAGTTAATTTGTTACCCCAGATACCCTGCAGTCTGTAAATCCTTGAATATTTACTGAATCTCCCTCCACAGAAAACTTTTGTTGACATTTTCCCTATATGGCATTTTCCCTATATGAGCCACCAGAAACATAGAGCTTTAATTATTAATATTAAGGCAACAGTGAAGACTAAATTCAATTGGAAGAAGCACAAGAGCAGAAAAGGCAATTCAGAAAAATTGTAGAGAGGAAGAAACCAAAAACTAGAAAACAAATAACAAGATGGAAGGCTTAATGCAGCAGCACCCTATAATAACACCATGAGTTTATCAGATTGCCATATGCAAAAACAAGACAACTTTCTAATGTCTATTTTGACCTTCTTTAATGCAAAGACAAATAATTTGTGAATAAAAGGATAGAAAAGTAGCTAAATGGCCTTTATCAACATTTGTCAAAGACTTTAGGAAAAGGAGCTATTGGGCACACAAAGGAGACATTTCATAATGATAAAAGGTGTTTATCAAGATGATGTAATAGTCCTCATTACTCAGATGTCTGGTAACAGCTTCAAAATGCAGGAACCAAAAGTTTAGAGCCCAAGGAGGAACAGAAAGATGTGTGGGCCTGGCTTTGTACCCTAGGTCTCTGAACTGGAGTGTGGTGAGGACCTGTAGACAGGGAGATCTGAACATCATCACTAAACCACTATCATCACCACCATCACTATTTCGGTTTAATAAGGATCAGGAGAAACAGATAGGCCGAATAGATGTTTATTCAGGGTGAAATAACTTACAACACAGACAGATGAACACCAGCAGGTTCCTGGTCCCAAGGATGCCTCCGGATGTTCTCCTGTTTCTGTGCTTCAAGCAAGAGAGTTCCAGGAGCCCTTTCCTCAGATTTAGTTCCCCCAGATAACATCTGCCCCTGTTCCGATGGGCATGCACTGTACCACAGGTGCAGACAAAGTGAATATCACACTACAAACCACCTCGTGAATATCACACTACAAACCACCTCGACTTTTCAAAGAATTCTCCATAAAAAAAAAGCAGACTGCATATTCTTTTTACATGCATGCATATGGCATTTTCTTTTTTATCTGATTTTTTCCTTTTTTATTTAAATTAGAAACAATTGTATTTTATATATCAACCCCAGCTCCCTCTTTCTCCCATTCTCCCTTGCCCTCCACCAACCTCCATCCCATCCCTCTGCATGTGACGTTTTCATCAAGAGAGTTCATGATATGGGCCACAAAATAAATCTCAGTGAATTTAAGACTAAAAAAAAATAGAGAATCAAGTTTTCTGAATGAATATAACATTTTCTGAATAGTAAAAAAAAAAAAAAGTCACTATAAAAAGCATAGTAACTTCTAAATACTAGCCATGGGCAATTAGAAAACAAAAGTATTAAATGTTGCTATTTATAGTGGCACTAAAACGATGAAATATTTAGTTATGGATAGCTTGCTAAAATGGCAAATGCTTCGTGGGAGGAAGCAAAGAAGAATTAAAGAAAACAGTGTGGTATCACAATTATGCATTGAAAGATTTGATGCTCTTAGGGTTTCTACTTTTTTCCCAGATCAAGGTATAGATTGTATACTGACGTAAATATTAGCAGGCTTTTGAAAAATTGACAAGATTTTTGTACTATCTGTATGGAAATTAGACAGACTCTGCACTGGCCAAAGAAATCCTTAAGAACAAAGCTGGAGTCGGATCTTATAGGATGCTCTGACATTATTGGAGTCAAGATAGTGCGATGTTGATGCTAGGCGTTGACATGAAGATCAATAGGATCAAATATGGGTGCCTAGAAATAGACACGTGTGTATGCTATCAATTGATTTTTGGAAAAGATGCCTTGATGAGTCAATGGCAGGAGGAAACCGTTTCCAGTAAACAGGGCTGAAACAACCATTTGTCAACATGAGAGACCAATTCTCACCTCACATCATGTATAAACATTGCCTTCACATGGACCATAGACACATATTTACGATTCAAAACTTTAAAACTTCAAGGAGAAAATACCATAGAAAACGTTTATGATTCCCAGGCAGGCAAAGATTTCCAAGTCATGGGTCCTGGTGGTGAACTCTTTAAATCCTTGTACAAGTGGAGGAGGCTCAGGAATTCAACCGAGGCCAAATGAGATCCTTTCTCAAAAGACAAAGAGGCCAAAAGCAGCACCCATTAAAGAGACAATGAAAAGACTCAGTTTTATCAAAATTTAAAACTTTTCTTCAAAAGTCAATGTGAAGAAAAAAAAGCAGTTTGCAGAAGGCCAAAAAAAAAAAAAATGTATATTCACAGAGAGTAAAAAAAAATGCATACCAAGTACTTGGTCAGATATATACATTCAGCGTATATAAAGGACCATTCAAGAAGATAGAATGCTACATAATGGGCAAAATATCTAAATGTATCTTCATTAAAAAAAATATGTGACTGGCTAACTAGCCCCTGGACATTGTTAGTAATTAAAGAAATGGTAACCAAAACCACACTCACAGTGCTGTGTGCCTGCAGGCACTGCTGGGCGTAAAGACACCAAAGAGACCAAATGGTTGCCAACCCTGGGCCAATTGAAACTTTCTATGCCACTTCTAAAACTGGAAGCAATAAAGCCACCTCAGAAGATCCCCCACTTTCTCCCAGTGTGATAAACATTTGCCACGTGACCATATTGATAGTTTCTGCTGTTTATCCAAGGAAATGAAAACACATGTTCACAGAAAGACTTTATTCAAAGTAGAGGAAAACTGAAAATAGCTTAATATCATAGAATAGGTAAATTGATAAAAAATCATCACGACATGTTTACTTAATTGAATATTAACAGTGAAAGAAACACAAATGTAACCGCCTGGTAAATCTCAAAAAAATATGATAAGTAAAAAAGCATACCATGTGATTCTGTTATATCGTCTCTAGAAAAGGGAAAAGCCTCTGTAGGTGATTAGCCCTTCTGTGGTAGCCACACTCAGGGAGGCGCCTGCAAAGGGACCCTAGATGGCTGCTCAAGACCCTACAAGCCTCTGCCTTGACAGTGACCCTTTGTTGTACTTCCTAACATATTTGTCATAACTCAGCTAATTTAAACAGATGCACTTCTCGTATGTAAAATAAACTGGTGAAATTGATTGTAAAGATAAAAGTAACTTAAGGTAGAACTAGACTCAATGGTATTTCATTAGTATAAAAAACTCACAGATTTTTTTTATCGAAAATATTAACCTGGACCTTACCACCACACATTAAAAAAAACATACCCAGGAAGTAAATTTTTTGCTAAATTATGGTTGGTTGTAACAGAAGAGAGAGGGGAAAATTATAGAGGTGGAAAAAAAAACTACTATGATGTCTCTGAATCAAATTCCCACTCACTGAAATTTCCAACTACAGTCTGTTTCTCTGTCCAATGAGTTTTCCATCCTGAGTCCATAGTGACCTATTACTTTTGTCAAGATTCCCACTAAAGGAGCCATTAAAAAAGTAGTGAGTAGCTGTTAATAGTGTGAGCACACCAGGACCAAGGGGCCTACCATAGCTGAAGTTACTTCGTTTAAGGAAAGCTTGGTCTGGGTCGACTCTCACCCTACTCCTCTGGGTTCTCAGTGAAGAAATCGTTTAAGCATTCAAGTTTGTCACTTTTTTAAGGAAGAGCATGGTGTCCCCATTCTGGGGCACCTGGCCTTGGTCAGGTTGGGCATGTCCTCTTCTCCTCTCAGGGTAAATTTAATAACAACCTAGGGTCTCATATTGCTGCTTCCTTCTCCTGTCTGTATCTGCCCAGGTGCTGAGGCACATGGGCTTTCTTCTTCTTCTTCTTCTTCTTCTTCTTCTTCTTCTTCTTCTTCTTCTTCTTCTTCTTCTTCTTCTTCTTCCTCTTCCTCTTCCTCTTCCTCCTCCTCCTCTTCCTCTTCCTCCTCTTCCTCTTCCTCCTCTTCCTCTTCCTCTTCTTCCTCTCCTTCTCCTTCTCCTTCCTTCTTTCTTCCCTCCTCCCCTCCCCCTCCCCCTCCCCCTTCCCCCTCCCCCTCCTCCTCCTTCTCCTCCTCTTCCTCCTCCTCTTCCTTCTGAGGCCTGGGAGAGAAATAGACTGTAGAATCTGAGATCAGGGAGGGCAGAGCTCTGAGATTCTTAAGTTTTCTCATTTTACTGAGAGGGAATCTGGGCTTCAGAGAAGAGAGGCTTCACCGCCCATACCAACTATAAGAGGCAGCAAGTGTCTCCCTGACTCTGGCTCCTTCATAGGAGAGCGACATTATTCACCTGTTTCCAAGGACACTGTTGAAGAATGGGGGATGAAATAACTGTGAGGTCCACACTGGACCCCTCCATGCTTGAGAACCATCCTCAGTCACCCTATGCTTGGGAGCAGGCTCCAGTCACCACCTGCAGAGGTTGATTTCCTAACCCTTTGGGTTGAACATTCTTGTGGCTTACACATTTGCTGTTTGAAGTTTGTCATTCTTCCTTTTACTTGGTTTTTCTGAAGCCGTGAGGTTTGTTTTTGGAGGAGAGATTTTTTTTTTTAATAATAGCTTTGCTGCAATAAATTTTCAAAGCCAACATAATAAGAAACCTGTCATAACTGTGTTCGGTTTCTCCAGTTAGAGCACAAGTTAGCTGGCCAGAAGCTCCAGAAGGTTGAGACCAGTCTCTTTCCCCTCCTAACAGCTAATTGCTGTCTGTTATTAAAATAAATGCCCTGGGGTGGCAGAGCTGTGCCCAATCAGGCCAGCAATCAGACCACCCTGTGTTTTATGGACCTAGTGTCTTGGTGACCCAGAGACCTGTCAAGGAGGACGCAGAATTTCTGTTTGGGCTACTAATTAAACTTTAGAAACTTTTTCTTTGTTGCCAGGCCAATCATTCCCACAATCTGATTGGCTAAAGTTAATGCTATTTGCAATTGGCAAATTTATATTTACTCTAAAAAACAAAAACAAAAAAGACCAAAAACAAACAAACAAACAAAAAAACAAGCAACCATTCCAAAGAATAAATATTTATTTTAAAAAAAGCAAAAGTAACTGTCAAATGAGAAGATTGTCCAAAAATAGCGTTATCCAGAAAACCTTTGGAGAGTAGGGAAAAACTTACCATTGCTGCCAGATATAACATTACTCACATTTCAGAAGGGAAAATGGCCTTCCCTTAGATAACTTTTAGCCTTTGCACACTGCAGGTCATTTGTGATTCTCTGTTTTGACAAATACCTCAGTGAGGCTGCAGGTGGCAGTGACTGTGCTGAGAGCTGTGTAACACATTTGAAGTTGTCCATCTCCTGTCTCATCCGGACATTTCTTGAGTACTTTGTATGTGTCAGGAACTGTTTTAGGAACTAAGCTAAAACAGATGAAATGAACAGATGAAAACTCACTGCCCCCATGGAACCTACACCCACAGCTCCTAGATTCGAACGTTAGCTCTGCTGCTGGTGGCCTGGCCTTGGGCAGATGAGCCTTTCCTGTCATCTGTCTCCACACGGATGTAAAGGAGTCTTGCCAATGTAGAAGGTTTCTGTGAGTCTGAGCATGGTGGCGGATACATACAGCTTGGCCTCACAAGCTGTGACTACCAAGATCGTTGTCATCAGTGATTTGTTCCCTCGAGGTCCTCAATTAGCCGCTGCTTCTGGTTGCTTTGTTGATAGCACACAGATCTGAGTAGCCCCCATCTGAGGTCCTTCAGGTAGCAGAGCAGGCTGGGCTCCATGGCCAGGTTCTTGCCTCTGTTTAACTTCCTTTCATTTAGTTAGCAGCCACCCAGAATTAGCTCTTGTTCAAAAATAACTACTATTATCACCCTGTTTTCCTTACCTGGGTGACAGACTAACACTTTTCTCTCTTTTTCTTTCAGATTGTTTAGTGTAATTTTGGAACAATTAACCAAAGAAACAGAAGGCGGGAACCACTCTAGTGGCAAATCAGGAGGCTTTGATGTCAAAGCCCTCCGTGCCTTCCGAGTGTTAAGACCACTTCGACTTGTGTCAGGAGTACCCAGTAAGCACCTTTTGCTTCTAACCCCCTAAGTACTGCCTTTTCCCTATTGGGTGGGTCTCAGCATCAGGGGGTAGTGCTGTGAGGTGAGTTGCCCTGTGCCTGGTAGTGGCCCAGCAGCAGGCCTTCCTTGATGCTGGAGGACGAGGCTCATACCATCGCTGGCTCCCTGAGATGTTCCTCAAAGGGGAACGGGAGATGTTTATGGGCATCTGCTTTTCAGACGTCTTTTCACGAAGAGACTGGGTGGCAGTAGGTGACCTGGGCTTCGAGCCTCTAGTTTCCTGCCTAGTTCTGCACTGCGATGGTGTCCTGTGGTCTTCTCCTCACCTAGAAGGGTAGCAGTATTGAAGTTGGAGGGCTCTGAGTGGGGAGCAACTGAGCAGAGTGGGGTGGAGGAGGTGTTGGACTCCGATTGGTCCCACCACTAGCAATGACACCTGTCCCTCTCTGAGAAGAGGGAAGAACATGCCAGTTTCCACACCTGTGCAGATCACAGCACTACTCTGTGTGATGGTGGTGTGAGAACGCCACAAGACCATGAAGGAAGACCCTAGCGGGAGTGTGAGGGAGTCAGTGCCTTCCAGTAGACCCTACCATATCCGTCAGTGCCTGGCCCTACTTGGCTTCTGATTCTGACCTAGGCCAGTTGAATCTCACTAGATTGGGAAGGAAGATCCTTCCTTAAGAAGCTGCCTGGCCTTTGCCTCACAAGCTCTGCCCTTGGTAAGACTGAGTTTTCTGGGGCCTTGAAAGTGTGGATGTCCCAGAGGTGGAGTACTCCAAGTTGGTTCCACCGGCTTTCCACAACTTGCAAAGCCATCAGAACACTGATTCTTCCTCCCAGACTGTTTTCATGAAGTTTTATTAAACCTTAGGCACTCAGAACGCACCAAACTCCTGGAAAAAAACTACTATATTTCCAAATTTAACATTTAAAATGTAGGAAGTGGTGTTTTAAGTGTACTTATTTTTCCAGATGGTTCATTTATTTTCATTGAAAAAGATCAGTGCAAGTCAAAAACCACAGAGCTATCTGGAAGCAATTGAGAGAAATAGAAATACCTTGGCAGTGGCTGGCACTGCTAAGTGTAACATGATGGAGTGAGCAGCTTAGTGAGCAAATGTGCTCTTTCCGGCTTAGTTGTCACAGCTTAATCTAATTTCAAAGTAACCATGACAGTCTTTTCCCCTAAAGAGCAAATGACAGGACGGCTGGCCTGTGGTGTGTTTCGTGCAGACACGGAACTGTGGCTCGTGTGTGGAGGAGAGGCCCCGCCTGTGAAAATTCTTGTGCAAACACGGAACTGTGGCTCGTGTGTGGAGGAGAGGCCCCGCCTGTGAAAATTCTTGGAGCTGGCCTGGCTTGGCTTTGACTCCTCGGGCTAAAGAGGTTTCTACAGAGGAGTTAGCAGTCCACAAACTCTGCAGAACAGTTTTATGCCCTTCCTTCCTCCAAGACACAAGGCTGTTTGAGTTTGTAGTGGTCTATGTCTCGCTCTGTCACAGGTCACCATAGAGAAACGAGGCTCTGACCTTCAGCCTGTATTTTAACTGACTTTGTCAGGGAATATTTGCCTCAGGTCAAAATGGTCTTGGGAGAGAGATCAGGGTTTGCAGGCCATGCTATTTTCAGCTCTGGACATGGTGATTTCTTCTCCAGCACCTGAAATCATTGAACATGCCCAGGGACATTTGGCTATACTTGTAAAGTACTGTCTCCTCATTCCTGAACAGTGAGGGTGTTCCACAGGATAGAATTTCTGTGTGCACCCGAGTAAATACTCATTAAGGAAAAGGCATCCACATAGTTGGGGGCATAGGTGAGTCTTGTGGAACTACTTCATTTTATTACATTTTTATTTGTACACACACACACACACACACACACACACACACACACACACACACACACACACACGCCGGCACGTGTGCTCATGAATGGGTGTCACCGTACACATTGTGAAGGTTGGAGAACAACTTTCAGGAGCCATTTCTTTCCTTTTACTAATACTCAGGTTATCAGGCTTGCCAGAAAACTCATGTACCTGTGGAGCCATCTCACCAGCTCATTAGAACATTATTATTTAAAATTGTATTTTGTATGTGTGTGTGTGTGTGTGTGTGTGTGTGTGTGAGAGAGAGAGAGAGAGAGAGAGAGAGACAGCAGACAGAGAGAGACAGAGAGAGAGAGGAGAGAGAGAGAGACAGAGAGAGACAGAGAGAGACAGAGAGAGAGAGGAGAGAGAGAGACAGACGAGAGAGACAGACAGAGAGAGAGAGAGACAGAGAGAGAGAGAGAGATTTTGATTGATTTGTGGACTTGTCCACCTACATTGTATTATCTGGTAAATGTTTATCCAAGTCTAAGAGCATGAGGTGTGGTAGCTCACACCTTTGATCCCAGCACTCAGGAGGCAGAGTTAGGCAGTGAGTTTGAGGCCAGCCTGGTCTACAGAGTGAGTTACAGGACAGCCAAGGCATTATGGTGAGATTCTGTCTTAAAAGAAAGAACAAAACTAGAGTCCAAGATCATAAAAATGGAGAGAGTCCTGCATATCTTCTAGCCAGTTCTTACTGTCTTCCTGAGGAGCTCAGTGAGGCTCACAGGAGGTAGTGACTTTTTAGCTTTTACAACTAAGAGGAAGCCACACAGGGCAGCCTTCCTGTGCCTTCTTAGTGTGCGTGTTGGTTATGTCCTAAGGAGCTGAATATAATGAAAGTGTATGTGCTCAGTCTGTGATGCAACTTGATATCATCTCATAAATTTGCCCCCAAATCTGAAATATAGTAGTTACACTAAACATAAGTAAGTTCGTGAGACAAATGACTCAACTTCAGTAAAGTTTAAGAGTGCTTTAGAATGGCCTCATCCATGTCTAAAAATAGAAAACATCAGAATAGCAGTCAAGAAACTGTGTGTATATGGGAGCCAATGCTCGCTGCCCTCCATTTATTGCCTGCAATGGACAAAACTTTGAAAAAGTCATCTTGTTAGCTTTGTGTACAAAGAAACCATTTGAACATTTAAAGATGACCCTAGAATTTTAGCTGCAAAGAAGGCTTTAGGGAGACAGTCTTGCTGGGTTTCAAGTTCCTTTGTGAGCCTCCCCTTCTCCCTGTCTGCTGCTTCTTCCCATGTGCACTCACCAAGAAGGCACACTACTTAGCTGCTAGGGTTTCTTTTCTGTTTCTTGGCTTATTCCTGATGCTGCTTTGCTTTAACTCTTAAGTAGCTTAGGTTCTTCTGTTTGTCCTTTCTCTTCCTTCCTTCTTCCCTCCCTCCTTCCCTTTCTCCCTCCTTCCCTCCCTTCTTCCCTCCTCCCTCCCTTCCTCACTTCTTCCCTCCCTCCTTTCCTCCCTTCTTCCCTCCCTCCCTCTCTCCCTCCCTTCCTTCCTTTTGTCTTTAAATATTAGGAAACTAAGAAGGGGAAGAAAGAGAAAAGGAATGAATAAACCGTATAGACGCTGATGCTTGAGTGGTAGGGAGAGTGTGGAATGCTAAGCACTGAGCCAGGAAGCCCCGGTTCTAGTGCAGGCTCTGCCTTTTCTTCCCTTCTATTCCTTTCCTGCCACTGTGTCTTCCTTGGTGTCTGTCCCTGTACCACAGCTCTGAGTTGTGTGGAGTCTCACATCTCCCACGTTTTAGATGCAGGACACCTTCACCCTGTCACACTGAGTAGCCAACCTCAACCTTTCTAAGGTCACTTTGAACCATCAGCTATCCCAGCTTGCCTCCTCCATCCTACAAGGATTTCTTCTTTTGGGGTGGGGATGGAGGACAGCTGTAACTTGCCCCCAACCCTGGCTGAGATTATTGGAGCATTCCTAAGGTCCCCTCTCTTCATGCTAGCCTGTAGTTGAAGTCAGGCCCCACCATTCTCTGCACTCCAGCCTTCCCAGAGCCCCACCTCTCTTGACTCATCTCTGCCTTTTAAGCTTATAGCTGTCCACTTGCTCTCTCTGAGGCAACTTTTGTAGTGGTCTCAGGTCTGAGTCCGAGCCCAGATTCAAAACCTGCAGCATGGCTGTGACCCTCTTTGCTCTATGATTAGCTGTGACAACACCCCCACCCCAGCTCACACTGATTACTTAGGCTCTGGGTTTTCTGCGGAGGCCAACCTATGGGGATCTGTCTTCAGTAGGACACTACTGCAGGTCCTCTGTGCTCACTTACTCAGAGATGGCGCTCTTATTCCTCTTTAGTTTTCTAGCTGCTGTTTCTCATAGAGCGTCCACATATTACCTGAGAGTAATTTGTGTTAAATCCTTACGTTTCCTTCTAGACAATAACCTGTTTATGAGAGCAATTTTGTATAATTCATCTTTATATTATCCAAAGTACTACTCTCCATATTTTGCACATTTGGGAGGTTCTGTTAAATGGCTAAAAAAAAGTGCGTAACTGAGTAAATGGTTTTATTACTGGCTCTCCTCTGTGGGCCTTGGTGTTTCACATCTGTCTAGTGAAGGAGATGTACTAAATGATCTTTAAGAGTCCCTTTTTATCTCACCTTATATCTGGACTTAGTATTAATTCACAGCTTTGAAATATCTCTGCACTTTATTATTGTATGTCATAAATAGAGCGAGCATCGTTAGGGATTATATTTATGGTACATCTGAAGTGTCTCCCCAACTCACAAATGAATTTCTCTCTCTCCTAGGTTTACAAGTTGTTCTGAACTCCATTATAAAAGCCATGGTCCCCCTCCTTCACATAGCCCTTTTGGTGTTATTTGTAATTATCATCTATGCTATTATAGGATTGGAACTTTTTATTGGAAAAATGCACAAAACATGTTTTTTTGCTGACTCAGGTGAGTAGTGGCAGTGATTATTAACCAAATGTGAAAACATTTTGGTTTGGGGGAGGTGAATCTTTCCTTCTTATCTATTCTCTCTTTGTGTGTGAATTGTGTTGGGGATAAATGGGGAATTATTCTCCTTTTCCATCCTGTTTGACTATGGAATGTGTCCTAGCAGATAAGATGGGGGAATCTGCACAAGACAAAGCAGGGAACAGCATTCTGTTATCCCCAGGAAAGGCACTGTGGGTGTGAGTACAGAGAGATGAGTGGTGTGTGTCTAGGAGAGACTGAATTCCACTGGTGAGGGGGTATTCCTAGTAGAGCTTAGGGGCTGTTGAGATTGTGAGTCGGCAAAGGTACCGGTGTTGGATATTCTGGGCTTGGGCGAGAGTCGTGGTGTCCCTCTTCTAATGGTCCTCTGTTTCCTTCTTCATAGATATCGTAGCTGAAGAGGACCCAGCTCCATGTGCGTTCTCAGGGAATGGACGCCAGTGTACCGCCAATGGCACGGAATGTAGGAGTGGCTGGGTTGGCCCCAATGGAGGCATCACTAACTTTGATAACTTTGCCTTTGCCATGCTCACTGTGTTCCAGTGCATCACCATGGAGGGCTGGACAGACGTGCTCTACTGGGTAAGCCGTTCAGGGAGAGTTCACAGCATGTTGTTTTCTTGGGGAGAACAGCTGGCTGAGAACCGATCCCTGGAGGTCAGGTCTTGGGGAAGGGAAGCAGACCTAGGCTCTCTCTTCACTTGGTGAGCCCCTCCTCCTGCTCTAGTGAAGTGTCCCAGCACTGGAAGGCTGCTACAGAGCATTCACTCCTTGCCTTGTAGCCATCCACCTCCCCAGTGCTGCTTGGGGACTTGTCCTTAACTGTAGTTGTTCCTGCCCACTAATCCTACGGGAACTCTGGAGGCCATGGCTATCCTGATTAAACTCAGAGAGTTAAAGCAACATTTCCCAAGGAGAAAGGCGCCTGAATTCCCAGCCTATTCATAAAGACAGTTGTTTTACTAGATCCTGAAGGAAAGTGAGGAACACAGCCAGGTCCCTTCCATGCATCCATAGCTTTATGAGACCACGGCTCACCATTAACTTTTTTCCTGTTCCCACTCACTCCCCTGTTGTATCTCCAGCATCACTGTCAGAAAGGCCAGAACAAGTCCTGTCTCCACTCTGCTCTCTCTTGAGCCAAAGAGCTCTGGCAGAGATGTAGAAAAGTCAAAGTGCCAGGGCTGGTTGACCCTCTAACAGGTGGATAACCTCTTAGTAACTGGGGTCTGATTCCTCTCGTTCTTGGCAGAGCCAGGAGAGTTGTCTATAAATAAAGTGCAGCACTCGAGTCCCCCGGTGACATTGTGTATAGGTAGCATTTTTAAAGCTCCCAGAAATTTAGAAATATTTTTTACCTCATAGTAGATGAGTTGCTGGGAAATACAGTAGCATCTAGAGTCTGAGCCCAAATCCAAATTCATCAAACTAGTATTCCAATAATTAGTTGAACAAATGGTTCTCAACCTGTGGGTCATAACCCCCTTGAAGGGGTCAAATATCAAGTAGTTACATTGCAATTCATTAACAGCCAAAATCACAGTTATTAAATAGCAAGGGAATGATTTTGTGGTTGGGGTCACCACAACACAAGGAACTATTAAAGGGTCACAACATTAGGAAGGTTGAGAACCATCAGTTTAGAGGAAATTAATAGTATTTCTTGAATAGGCAGCTTCTTGGTAAAAGACTTAGAAATGAAGAAGCAGCTTCTGATAGTTTCTAAATCCTAAACTTGGCAGGGTTTCCTATCACTCTCTGACTTCAGAGAACGTACCATCTGATGCTTAGCCATGGGTTTGCTTCCTTTCACTGGTGAACACTGTGCTTGTGAGGCTGTGGGTGGTCCTGTACAGCTGGCCCTCCGTATCTACAGATCCTCCATCCATAGGTGCAATCCACATCTGACTGACCAAATGGCAACTGAAAACAATTCAGGGAAAAAAGCATCCTCATTGACTATGTCCAGACACATTTTGTAATTATTCCCTAAACAATAGTGTAATGATCATTCATGTGCTATTAGGAATTAAAAGTAGTCCCAAGATGATTTAAAGTATATGGGGATATGTGGATATAAGTCATATTCAAATACTGTACTATTTTATTTAAGGGGCTTGAGCAGCTTTGGCAGAGGCTGGACCCTGAGGATCGATACTGAGGGTCGACTGTATATTCTGTTAAGTGGAGAATGGGCATCACCAACATGTTGTAGCTTGTTTGTTCTTCATCCCTTTTTCTGATTGTTGTAGGAGGTGTGTGTGTGTGTGTGTGTGTGTGTGTGTGTGTGTGTGTGTGTGTGTGTGTGTAGAAACAAATGTTAATTATAGCCACAGGTGATACCTTCTCGTGTAGAGGACAGACATTGTCAGCCACAGAGCTCAGAGTTGGGTGAACTGTTAACTTTCACTCCTGTCTCCTAAATTGCAGCTTCCGAGTAGAGCAAAACCTCAGTCCCAGTCTTCCCCTGAAATGGCTGATAAAAAATGCTGCAAAAGCCTAGACTCTGCCCTTTTCTTCCCTACAAACAGAAGAGATTTTCTTTTCTTTTTTTTTTAAGTGAAAGTCTGTGACTTTCTCAGCCTTGTCATGTTTCTATTGTCATGGTAAATTGCCAGATGCCAATCCAACATGCCTTGACTAGTAGACAATTTTATAGCTTATCTTATATTTTTGCACATCGATTCTCTCACAACAATTGTCCTGTTATCATGTACAAAAACATCAGTTTCTGCTTGCTTTTTTGAGAAGTTTTAAGTATCACTTGTAATGATGAAATGATCTTTATTGTTGCTATACAATAACAGTTAATAACTGGACAGTTTAATTACATCCTCAGTTAATTATGTAACACTTTTGTTATGATGGAGGAACACATGCAATTCCTCAACATTGATCTCTCTCACCTGATAGCAGATGTGAGCTCGTGAAGAAAGAGACCCCAAGAATCCTCAGCGACCTCCAGCAAGAGTTAATAGTCCTTGATAAAGGGCAGGGATCTATGAACATTTTAATAAAGGACTTACGAATAAATATGTTTGGCTTGGGGTCATGTAGTCCAAATCCTAGCCATCAGCTCTCCATTGAGCTTGGAGCCAGCCTTGGAATAAGCAGAATTGAATGGATATGTCTCTGCCTTGACTGGACTTCATTTATGGTCCCTGACATCTGAATTTTCTGTGACTCTTACACATCATAAGGTGTTCTCCTTTTTTACCTCCCCACATGCCCACAACCATTTAAAAACACGAAGCTAAGTTTTGCCTTTGGAGGATCATATAAAAAGAAAAGTGGATTTGGCCTTGGGATCACAGTTGAGGGGCAGCTGGCCTAGACAGGAACCCAATGCACTCACTTCCTTATTATGCTTCCACTTGCCAGGGATTATGGATTCTTCTGTAACACTAGGGGGCAGCTGAGTGATGTCTTCCAGAGTGTTCTTAAAGACCTTAACTGTCTGAAACACATCAGGATTATTTTTAATCACTTGTTGATTGCATTTATTAGCTCATAATAAAGAAAGCCAGGGGCCAGGAACTAAAGTTTCCCAGTATTTTATGGGCCACAATCAGCTGGAAGCCACACAGCTGTGCCCTAGAACAGAACATCTCTATCCAGCACAAAGCCTGGTCTAAAGTGGTGCTCAAGAAATAGACATGACTATTTCCACTCTTGAGGCCACTGGACTGAGCCCATTGCCTCATTGATATAAACGGGCTGTGTCTGAGTATTTTTATCTACTCTTTCGGAGCTTTAAATATCGACGGCAAATACATTTCTCGATGTTTAGGATTTTGTATATGGTGGCTAAAGTCTTTGCATTGAGACAAGTTTATATTTATTCCGTGTTCTCCTGTGCACTTAGATCACAATACTCAAGAGTTCCCAACAGGTGTCTGGCAGGCTCTTGGGAAGGGATGTGCACACAGGCACACTTGGAGCAGAGCTGTTTGGAGATGTGGGGAGTTGGAATCATGAGCTGCTGTTGGGGAAATGTATTGCAGATGCTTCATAAAGTGGGCTCCCCAAACGTATTTAAAGTGCTGTTTAGCTCAAACAGATGTCTTGTCCGTAGAGACGGCAGTGCAGGGCAGAGGAAGAGCTGGACAAGGCTGATTTCTGAATCCCTCTGGACTTGGATGTCTTTGTCTACAGGATGCACAGTTAGCATCTTGTTGACTTGACCTTTTTTCCTTCAACTGCAAACAAACTTTGCTCACTTGAGAGGAAATGTTTTGAATGCAGGAAAGTATTGGTTTGGGGAGAGTGCTGTTTGAGTCCCTTGTGGCCTCTTGTGTTAGCACCCAGCTTTTCCCTCAGCTCAGGGGTGGACAGGGCTGCAGAGGTGCTGGCTGCCAGACCTTATGAGAAGCACCTGACCACTGATGGTGCCTCTTAGTCTTAGCACTTGGGAAATTCCTCTGTGCCCAAGAGTTCAACAGCTTGCCTTTCCCACAGTCTATGCTCTGAGGCGTCCCAGCAGTTTCTGAGAGTTAGAGAAACCCCAAAGCCTTATGCTGTCCTTTTACTTGAGGCATACATGGGCACTTACATCTTTAAAATAAGAGAAAACTGAAGGGAAATAGAAAATTGTCTTTGGTGCCAGGTGGCCCCTGATGATGAGGGTGACATCAATACTTTAAAATGTAATCTAAATAAATCATGGAAGTGCTTTCCCTTGAGCTGTCCCCATTGTTGATGAAGAACATACAGACAAAGCCCTGAGCAGATAATGTGTCTTTGATGTGGTTATTTGGGACCAGCCCAGAAACTGATTTTCCCATATGTATATGATAAGTTTTAAGGATGTGGCTCTGTAGCCCTTGTGTGGAGGAAGCCTGGCCCTGAGAGCTTATGCTTCTTTTATCTTTTCTGGTAAAGAGATGCCCCAGTCAACTGTGTTTAGCTCCTGCCTCCCTTAGTCTTCCTCAGCCGTCCTTCTGGGTGACAGTGGTTTGAGAATATGTAAGTCTACAAAGTCCCTACTCCCAAGAGCTTCAAAGGCATCTTCATTTCTTTAAATGAGATGTTCTCTCTGCAGCTGTTACCAAAGCCTTGCTCTGACGACGCTGTAGTCTGAGAGGCCAGGTGAGGCAGATGGCCTGGTCAGCAGACTTACCAGGCTCAAGAGTGAGAGCCCTGCACTGGATCACTCTCCCTCTGCCACACATACACTGTGCCCCAGCAGACTAGACATTTTTGTCACAGGTGTTGATTCAAGGCCGAAGCTCTGCCTGCCATACCCAGCAGCTTGGTTCTTCCCCGACATGTGGCTTTTTAAGTAAGTTTGGTGGTGTAGTTGCTTTGGAAGAATTACCCTCTGCCTTCCTGATGAAATTAGTTTAGCCAACTTAATTAGATCAACAATTGGAGCCATGGCCCTGGCTCATTCATTCCTCTAATTGCTGATGTGCAGATGGATAGGGGTTCTATTAAGCACATCAGTTTTCATGTGGCCAAACAGGTGTTGCATAAGGGAGTTAATGCCCTCTCCCTAGACTTCAGCAACAGATGTTAGGTTTTTATTTTTATTTTTTTTTTTTAATGTTCCCTTTTCCTGTTTGGCTTCTGCATGAGGCAAACATTGTGAAATGCACAAGGCTCTTTCTATAAAGCTGAATCCTGGAAGCAGATAATGTGCAAAACAGGCACAGGGCTTAAAAACCCTAAGGGTGTGTACCTGCCAGGAAGAGCAATTGGCCTGTCTGGATTATTGACTGGCTGAAGATTCAGGATGCTCTTGCACAATAGAGCCTGGGGTCATGTATTCTGTTACCCGATTGGTCACATCTTAACATCTCCTTCCTTAGCGAAGTGTTGGTCCCTCTGAACAGTGACCTGTGCTACTGGAAAGTTCCATCCAGCCATGACCCATGTCACACTTCTGTGCAAGCGGCTCACTCCAAAATCATCCCTGACAAGGAGGCCAAGCCTGAGTGACCAGTTGAATTCTTCCAAGGAGAGTCAGCTGCATCTCTGGTGTCTCCCTGCCATTTTAAACACCTGTCAGGTCACAAAGTTGGGGTGGGACAGGTTGTAGTTAAAGCCAGGTTCTTTTAGTGTGCGAAGCTGAGGAAAAACCCATTCCCAAAGCATCCAGAACACATGTCAGCTATTGACCTCACACCATTTTCTTGTTTTCATGTTTATTTAGTAGTACTGTGTTCACAGGTCACAGAGAATCCAAATCTGAGGCAGGCCAGGTGTCCTTGGGTAGATGGATGGGATATTTTCCTTCAAATAGATGGTAGTTATGTTAGATATGTTTATTTGTTTTGAGAATGGGTCTCACTGTATAGCTGGCTGGCCTGGAACTCTCAGTATAGACCGCGTAGGCCTTGACTTACAGAGATCCATCTGCCTCCTCCCAGGTTCTGGATCAATGGCATGTGCAACCATGGCCAGCTAGTTTTTGTTTGTTTGTTTTTAAAAGAGCTTATAAAGTCAAATGTTACAGGTTTGACTCTACAATTGAGACTTTTCCACCAAATTTTGAAGGCAGTTAATGCTAACCCTGAAGCAGGGCAGGCATGAGGACCCAGGAAAGCACCAGCTCTGCCCTATACTGAGACTCCCTCCCCCCTACCCTGGAGGATGCGCATCAGGACAGTGTCCTGAGATGGAGCCAAACCTCAGCTCATCTCCCTACCTGGGACCAGGATCTGCTGTGTGGTCTGAAGCCTCCATGAGTCTTCTTATGTGTGTGCAGGCATGCTTGTGTGCCTGTGTGTGTTGGGAATATGTAATGGATGTCTGCTGGCTGTTGTTGTCTCTGATTTCAGTCTAAGTAAATGTTTAATTCAATGTATAGAATGTTTTCTCTGATGTGACCCTCTCTCCTTATTAGATTCTCCTATTAACCCACTCCTATGAGCCCATCTTATTTCTTACAGATGAATGATGCTATGGGATTTGAATTGCCCTGGGTGTATTTTGTCAGTCTCGTCATCTTTGGGTCATTTTTCGTACTAAATCTTGTACTTGGTGTATTGAGCGGGTAAGCTACATCTCTTTCATCTTGAAAGCAGAGTCCTGAGGACAGTTGCCAAGACCACACAGGCTTTGCTCGAGGGGCCAGTGGGTGGGTATCACTCCCTTTGTATTGCTTTTCTCCACTGCTGAGGCTGCCCAAACCAAGCTGTTTCCTGGAACTTCACCAGCTGTCATAAGAGAAAACCATGGAGAGATTATTGACCAGGAATTAATTAATCAGTATTGTTGCTTGGGATTTAAATAATTTCCCTTGCTTGGCCTTTTGTCTGTCCTAAAATGAGATACATTTATAATTGCTTTCTTGGTCTGGATCCAAGTACAATGCCCATTAATTGGTACAAAACTGTAGCTAAATGAGTGGTCTGAGCTGACTTTGGAGAGCCCCTTCTTGAAGACTTCAGCCACAGGGCTTGCCCTGCCCTGAGGAAAACTGTTTGAGGACCCTTCTCATTCAAACCCTCTCCTTAGCACACTAGCCTTCAACTGAAGCCCTGAGTGGTCCTGCAGCTGCAACCAGGGCTCTGTTCTTTAGTAAATGGATAACTGATAACTGATCTCCTTACATTTTACAGGTAAATGATGCGATAGGATGGGAATGGCCATGGGTGTATTTTGTTAGTCTGATCATCCTTGGCTCATTTTTCGTCCTTAACCTGGTTCTTGGTGTCCTTAGTGGGTAAGCAGTTGCACACTCTCCTGCTGCCACATGGGAGGCAGCCCTGCGTGTCTCCCAGCTGCTCCCCGGTGGCTTCTCTGCATGCCTTTGGGCTCTGGTGTCCCCTCTGTGTGTTGCTTTTGGATTGAACTGTGATTCTTTCTGCCTGTCTCTGTCTGTGAGATTCTGTGCTTCTGACGCTTGCCAAGCTCTGTTAACTTAATGAGAATGTTTCCCTCAGAGGTGAGTTAGAAGCAAGGGAAAGTCTTCCTAGTCTCGGTCCTCTGCAGGGAGGGACTTTGGTCTCTCATGAGTGTCATTTCATTAGTACATGTCCTGGCCTTCTTTAGTCACTGTCAGCATATTATAAATAGTGTTGTTTCAGATTTTGTGGTAAAGCCTAGATTAGTACATAAATACCAAGCAGTTTCAAAGCCTGCCTTCCTGAGGTTGGGACCCTTTATTAGCTTGACTTGTCACTATGTGAGTTATGCCTCTGATTCAGCTTTCATCTTAATACAGGACAATGTTCATTTTTACACACATGTTCCCTACAGCTTTATGTGCCCATCATTTGCTCACCATTTTAAAAATTCATTTTGTTTAATGCCTGTCTCTGTACTTGTTCTCCATTTATTAGATTCAGGGGAGGTGAGCTTGGGAAGAGTCTTAGGCTGTGGTGCTGTCCCATACATTGGTGGGAGATGGTATCCCAAAGCCCCTGTGAGCAGATATGAATTTCAGCATCTCTGAGGTACCCCAGAAAGTAGAGTATCCCCATCAAAGTAGGCTGGTGGCTCTCTCAAAAGCAGTTTGATAAGTGGGACATTTATTTTGGACTGAAAAATGCTATGGGTTTCTTAGCAATAGAGTCTTACTCTATTTGTGTTGTTGCCTTATACTTAAGATAAAATATCTAAGCATTGCATTCAATTTTAAATGAAGTTACTAAAAATGCTTTGTCTTAAGCATTACAGTTTAATTAATGTTTACAGTCTATACAATTTGAAATTTTAAGGAATAAAAAAGTAGCCAACTTTTAAATCAAAACAAAAACAACAGCACGTACACACAGTGAGTTCCAGCATACAGCCATTGCTCTGAGCAGCCCAGAAGGCACCCAGGCTCTCTTGTCCTGGCCCTGGTCACTATACTGAGCCCAGAAATTCTCAGGGACTCAGACTGACAGACTTGATCCCAAGTGAGTTTATCTACTCGCTTGCTTTATCTTGCTCTTTCATATCTCGGGATATGATGTAGTCATGTATGCTGAATTAGTAGAGTGAGCTTTTAGAGGTGCTCTTTTGCAGAGTGGAAGTTAGAGAGCCCATTTATCTGTCTTCACTCCACAGCCCTCCAAACCCACCTTGCCATTGAATTGAGTGTAGTCAGTTCTGTGCCATGAAACACAGTTGTGAACATGCCTTGTCTGGAGGTGGCTCAGGGTGGTGAGAGGGGCCCTGAGTGGGGACAGAACTGGGGAGGGCAGCACCCAGCACCACCCTCAGCTCGCTTCTGCAGCCCATGTAAGCTCTAAAAAGCCTTCCTTCTGACTTTATCACTCATTTTGGTTTTCTTCTTCTTTCTTTCAGTTCTGAATCAGGGTCTTAACTCTGTAGCCCAGGCTAGCGTAGAACTCACTATACAGCCCAGACAGGGCTTGACCTCAGCAGGATCTTTCTGAGTGCTGGGATTAAAAGTGGGAGCCTCAGTTTGCTTCCTCCTTCCCAGCTTCTGTGGCCTGAAGTTGGGGTCAGCCTGGTGAGAGTGGTAGTTGTAGGTGGAGGAATATTGCCACAGGAACTCCCCATACAAGGCCAGCAGCTCCAACTGTGTGGTGAGTTTCCTGGCGCCCCATGTCTCCTGAACCCAACTAAACTGACGGAGGCCATGGAAACCACTAATTTTAACAGTGCCGGTGACGTGCCTTATCTTCAGCTCCCCCTCTCTGGGCAGGAACTGTTGCCCCAGCATGATGAAGTAGAGATACGAGCCAGCCAAATCGCGAGGTGTTTAAAAAAGCTAAAAACAGAAGATGGGGGCAGGGGCTTCCCATGTAATGACAGGGGTTCAGCATGAAGCTTTGTAGGAGAAACCCAAAGCCAGAGGGTTAGAAAAAGTACACACCCCACCAAACAGTTTACTGAAATATATCTTGAAGAAAAACAAATTTTTGAAAGACATTATTTTTATATTAAAAGAAAACTAGGAAAGAGAAGCCAGATGATGCTTCAATGTTAAAAAACAAACCCAAGACTTCCTGTGATTTTAGCTGTCAGCCCATGCTGTGCTCTGACTCCTGTAAGGTGCCCATTCCCTTTCCTCCTCTCCCACCCGGCAATCCATGTGGATAAGAAATGCTGAGGCAGGCTCTGGGTGGAGTCAGAGCTGGACCTGCAAAAGCTCTTTGGCTAGCATCTTCCAGGTTCCTGATGAGGGCCTGGCTCTGGGCCTGAGGCCTGGGTGCCAAGGTGTCTAAGATACAGACTCTAGCCTTGGGCTCAGGTTGCAGCCCAAGTTGTATACCAAGGCTATGACTGGGAGAGGTGGGGTTCCTCATGTGGAAATGAGGCCTCAGACCTCCTCCACCTCACCACCTCCCAGGGGTCCCTGCATTACTCTGCCCTCATGTTTATCCATTTGCATTTTTGTTGCTATTGTTAAAGCAAATTTAAAATTGTTACTTTAATCTTGGAGGCATTATAGAGTCAGAAGGACCCAAAATGTCAGAAAACATTTTTAAGTTTTCCTTAAGGGAGTTTCAGACTAGCATATATATATAGTCTCAAAAGCACTGGGTTCCAAGCACCCCACCATAGGGACTTCAGTCAAGACCTCATGCATTGTAGCATTCTAATATGGACTCACTAAGTGACAGTGACATCAGATGTGTCTAACACTGAGTTTGTTTTGTTTGCTTGCTCTGTGTGTGTGTGTGTGTGTGTGTGTGTGTGTGTGTGTGTGTGTGTGTGTGTGTGTGTGTGGTGTGTGTGTATGTATGTGTGTGCACACGCGTGTGCGCGCATGTGTGTAAGACAGCATCTCATTGTTCAGTATACCCTTACCTCAAATTGGTGGCTATCCTGCCTTAGCCTTTGGCGTGTTGGAATGGTAAACATGCACCAGGTGGACGCCTGGATATTAACCATTTTTCAGCATTGGCTTATGCTTTGGTGGCTCATTCCTTTGCATAGGGCCATGGTGTCCTGTTGTATCTTAGTCTACACAGTTGATTGGGGTTTACACATTTTTAAGGTGCTTAAACGCTGAGTCTCTGAAAGTGCTATTTGTTTTGGTTTTGTTCCTCCATAAGGTGAGACTGAAGCTCATGAATTGCATACTCTGTGGGCATTGGGTGCAATTGACAGCATCTCTGCTGATGGCACTCTGTGTGGAGCCGGGACAGCCTTTAGCTAGTGCTGTGGCTTAACATTTAGTTGTCCTTGGAGAACTGGCCCTATAACGGACAGAGAACTAAGGAGACTGCTCCCTTTAGGTCTGAAGTTCGGGTAGTTGATGAGTCTTCTCAACCTGGCTTTCTAGCAACATGGGGACTGCTCACTTTTAAGGCTATTCTCTTAAATCCTTGCCCTCTCAAGGTTTGTTCCAGTGTATATGGCAACCCAGTGCCTGGTCTCTCAGAGTTGCCATGGGATTCTCCAGGGGACAGAGGTAGTCATGGGTGGTGCCATGGGATTCTCCTGGGGTCAGCCATAGTCATGGGTGGTGCCATGGGATTCTCCTGGGGACAGCCATAGTCATGGGTGGTGCCATGGGATTCTCCAGGGGACAGCCATAATCATGGGTGGTGCCATGGGATTCTCCTGGGGACAGAGATAGTCATGGGTGGTGCCATGGGATTCTCCAGGGGACAGCCATAGTCATGGGTGGTGCCATGGGATTCTCCAGGGGACAGCCATAGTCATGAGTGGTGCCCTGCTTCTCTGCTACTTCAGGACCCACCTGCCATCTGCCACATGTCTGTGGTGCCAAGGTCTGAGAGGTCAAGGAGACTCCTTAGGCCCCTGAAATCCCAAGGAAGCTCAGGCCTGGCCCCACCAGTATCCCATGCTCATGATGGGTTTTAGTCACTCCAACCTTTAATCTCCTGTTCTGGAATACAGAGAATGTAGAGTGCCTTGACATCAGCTAATGGATGTAGAACTGTGTGAGGAAGGCTTCAGAGGCTGTTAGGTATCTAGCATACCCTTATCTTCAATTCGCAGATCTTCCACTCTTTGTACCCACCATTCCTGGTAAAGTGGGGACAGCTCAGGGGGCTCTGTAGAAATTCTCAAGAGGGGAGTTTCTGAAATTTCCAGCTGTGTGCACATATACTACACTCCGTGCCACAGAGGTGCCCGTGAGGCACAGGAGTTCTCTGTCGGTTGCATGCAGACTACAGCCACTGTTATTGGCATTAAATGTGGTGAGGGCACTTTCCCTTGCATCAGTGGCAGGGAATGACATTTCCGAAAGGCAGTACTCAAGCACACCAGCTTAAGTAACCACAGTTTGAGTCTTCTTTGCCTTTTACCTTTCCTCATCAGCGTGTCTGCACATGGAACCAGTGCTGTTTCAGCTCTGTGGAGGGAGAACTACAGGCTGTAGACCTCTTGGGGGCCACAGTCAGGGTCTCGAAATAATGTACAGGCCATCTGGAATAAGACAGCCTCTCTAAGCCAGCTAATAATAGCAGTTGGCCAAGATAGGTTTGTATGCTGAGAAATCAAAGCTATATAATATGTTTAAGTGTTTTATTCTATAAGTATATAAATGATGTAAGCCAAGCATCCAAAATATATTACTTTGTAAGCTCCCTTCTGGGCCTGCTTGAAATAATAGGGTAAAGTCATTTGTCACTGGTCTGGGAATTCAAGGCTTTTGCTAACATTTCACAAAAATATTTGAAATAGTTTTTTCTGAAGCAGGCCTTGTATGTTGTCAGGCAATAAATGTTCTTCATAAGCCTGCTTTCAGGACATAAAACTGAATGTAAACTGAGTCTGTGTGTCTGTGACTTCAAACCATTTGGCTCTAAATTAACTTTGTGTCATGTGTCTGTGTGTCCCGGTAAGCTCCAAATCCAAGTCACAGGCTCCTTTTAGAACTGGAGCTGATATTAGTTATTTTCTGTTTATTGTGACAGAATGCCTGGCAGAAGCAGCCTGGAGTGGAGGGGTCTGTTTGGGGCTGCAGGTTAAGAGGACACAGTCCGCAGTGTGGGGATGGTTTGGCATGAGCATCAGGAAGCAGAGGGACTTGAACACTGCACTCAGCTTGTTTTTTCCAGTGTATTCAGTCAGTGGTGCCATCTTCACTCAGCGTGCATCTTTCTTCCTCACTTAAGTTTTCCAGGGAATACCCTCACAGACAGGCCAGAAATAGGCCTGCGGAACAATCCAAGTCCAGTCAAATTGACAATGGAGATTAACCATCATCAGACCTGTTATCCCAGTTTGAAGAGTTTTGGGGAAAACTGTGTAAAGCAAAACATTAGGAGAAAAAAAAAACCGAGCAAGGGCAATTTTCAAAACAGTTCATCTTTCTGAAACTTCCTAGACTCTGTTCTGAACACATAAAACATCAGACCTAGACAAAGACAAAGCATTGGCTGCTTTCCTGAAGCCTTGGCTTCCTTGAATAAAGAATACTAGTATACAGAGCAAGTGAGGGGGGAAGGTGATGATGTTACAGGGGAGACAGACAGCAGGCGGTACTATGCCAGAATCAAGTCAGGCTTACAGCATGGTGAGCTGGCCTGTAGTCCATTTATATTCATGACATTGTGAGCTAGGAAATCTCTGGTGTCTTCATGAATACTGGCTCACAAGGAAACACACCAGGAGGAGGAGGTATCACCTCCTCAGAAATGCAGCTATTTTCTGAGTGAAGACATATGCTCTGAAAATAGTCATTCTACATATTTTTCATGACAATTTAAATTTCCCTACCAGTATGTATTGATAGAGAGTGAAGAGCAGAATTCTCTCTGGTGTCCATACCTCTGACATATCTGCATCTTAGGAAAGAAGTCAAATTGCTTGCAAAGATAAGGGGGATGGCACCAAGGTCCTGAGATAACCACCATCTCATCTTGTAGAATACGAATGTAATGTACTGAGTTAATGAGAATCCATATCTCAGACAACAAAACCCTTTTGGCAAATGACTAATAAGGCACATGGAATTTTAGTTTTAACCATGAGTGGTGGTTTTAAGGCTATTCTCTTAATCTCAGCACTCAGGAGGCATAGACAGGCAGATCTGGATGAGGGTTCAAGGCCAACCTGGTCTACATAGTGTGTTACATGGCAGCCAGGGCTACATAGTGAGAACTTGTCTTAGAAAAGGGGATGGTGGAGAATTCCTTACAGAGACCTCTTACACATATGATTTGCTTTCTGTGTATAATGAGCACGCTCCCAGCTTCCAGAGATATCTCTGACGGTCACTTGAAGCAAAAGACCCCAAAGTTTGCATAATTTTGCTTTGGTTAGATGAGGCTGTCTGGAAAACCCATCCTCATAGCTGGGTATCCTTCTTGAACTTCGAGGTTATCTTGTGAGTGGAATTGACATTGAGGTTGGGGTACTAGAAAGAGCTATAGTCCTTAAGGAGCATCCTTGGTTTAACTTTGGTCAAGTCAGAAAGTAAGTCCCAATTTGGCTTTAAGTGGAAAAATGCCAATTTTTTTTTTTAGTAAAGAGCAGAGCTAAATAATAGTATCTACTCTGGACATTGAGTTTCCTTGTTGCATAGCTGACAGAGGAATCCTGACGCTATGGGTGCCATGATCCCCAGCAGTGTGTAGGCTGGTAGCCACCCCTGATACTAACAAATAAATGTAACCTCCCTGATACTGACTGGCAGCTGCTGTTTCCATAGAAATGGCTGTTGGACCAGTGGAAACGAGGTAAGAGAAAGTTTTCGCTGATGCGTGTTGCATCAAGCTGACGTCTGTTTCCCTGGCAACAGCAGTGGACAGCAGCCAGGCTCTAGAAAGAGCTTCAGTAGAGTGCTTTCACTTGTCAGCTGTGGCTGTCATCTGCTCCTGACCACACTGTCTTTGATAACACCTAGCCAAAGCCTCTGAGGACCCGGGAGGCCTGCTGGCCTCATATGACCCCCTCCGTATCCATCTTGCCCATGGCAAACTGTGTCCAAAGCAGATTGTCAGCGATTTCCTCTCCACCGCTCACCTTGTTTATCCAGCGTAGAAGATGGGAAAAGGTTGTCTAGGGCAACAGTATTGCAAAAGCAGACTGTTGAGTCTGTTGTTCTCAAGCCTTGGGGGAGTAGGATTTATTACTGTGATATTATACACAGACTCAGCTCAGCACTAAACTGGTGATACCTTCATGGTTGAAATTAAAGCCATAATTTTCATGTGTCCCTTATTCTGTGGGTGGTATTCACAGTCTCCCACAATGAAAGGATGTTTATGAGTTTAATAATTTGATTTCTTGTGAGAAACATACTGATGCCTGTTTCTTAAGATGTTACTGCCAGGTTCTGCCAATTTTTTCTTCTGTTCATTGGTCTTATACAGGCTAGTAAAATTGCTTTTAGGGCTCAGATACTGTAGTGTAGCTTGGTGTGTATACAAAGATAGTATGTGTACCATATCTGGAACTTTTCTTTGCTACAGTTCAGCAGTTGCTTCTTCTTGGGTTTTCATTTTATTTCTGCACATGTATGTATCCAGAGCACACATTTCCCCCTGCCCATGTTTCCCAGCATCTGTAGATCCCACATACAAGAAAGAACCTTGTTGCCTGTGTGGAATGGACACATGTGAGGACAGGGTCTGGGTAAGTTGTTTGCCCTGAACTCCACAAAGATAAATTTTCTTTAAAAAGATCTTTTTCTTCCTAAAAAAGAAATTAGTTAAAAGCCCTATAATTTATAGCTGTATCTTTGAGAACCAAATGAGATATGGATATGAGTATCAGAAGAGTATGGATGCGGGCATCCAGATAAGTCATGGAGAACTATGTGGTCTGTCTTTGCGGGACTTTCTGGATGACTCCTCTTTAGTTCTCTGGAATGGAGCAACTGCTCCTGGAGGCCTGAGTATGGTAATGCATGCCTACAATTCTAACACAGGAGCTTGGGAGTGTGAATCATGGGTTCAAGGCCAACCTGAGCTATATAGGGAGGTAATTTCTAAATTTTTTGTTTTGTTTTATGAAGCATGCTCAACTGAGAAAGAAAACTTACAATGAAAAACTCTTAGGAATGCTTTTAAAGAAGGCCAAATGGTGCTGTGGGTATAACCAGTGTGTGACTGAGGCATGTGGAAATTGTCCTGAAGAACTGAAGAGCTCCCAAAGGCAGGCAAGGTGGGAGAGGCAGTTGAAGCTGAGATTTCCATCAGGGCTGGACAGTGGGAAGAAGCAGAATACACTGGAGAAACTACACAAAGCTGGGATGGCAGAACTTGAGGATCTCTGAGGACCTGGGAAACAGAGACCAGGGATGGAAGACTGTCCCGCATCACACTGGTCCTTGTTGGCAGAGCCCATGGTTAAAGTGTAGAGAAATCACAGAAAAGTTTTAATCAGGAATTGATGAGATTTAGCTGGGCAGTGGTGGTACATGCCTTTAATCCCAACACTTGTGAGGCAGAGGCAAGAAGATCTCTGTGGATTTTAGGCCATCTCTAACATGATTCAAACCACCAGAAGCACTGGAAAACACTTTAAGTAATACTGAGTCGCATATTTCAGCATTTGTGTGACCCATCTGAGACAGTGTTCTGGGGGAAACTTGCCGCTGCATCTGTAAGCAAGCGTTAATTGTGTGCCCTGTTTTGTGCCTTCCCGTGCAGAAGCGGGAGAGAGGATGACCAGGGCAAGCAGAGGAACAAATTGTGTGCCTGAGAACAAAGGGAGCTGGACTGGACTCCTAAAAAGCTCAAGAAAGCGATAAATCCAATTCAGAACAATAACTAAAAGAAGAAGAGTAGCTCACCAGCAGTAATAAGAGGCCTCACTACAAAAAATACAGGCATTCCAATGCTGGTATGAGAACAAGGCAAACAACTTTATAACAGCATACTCAATAACTTATGGAGAGTAAGCTCTTTGAAAACAGTTTGCTAAGAATTTTAAAACTGATTAGCCATATACCTGTGCCATTTCTTTGAGGCAGGATCTCACTATGTCCTGGAACTGGCTGTTCTGGAACTCCTTATGTAGACCAGGCTGGCTTCAAACTCTCTGCCTCTTATCCCGAATGCTGAGATTAAAGGTGCACACCACTATTCTAGCTGTATTTGCTTTTTAAAGAGAATTCAAAAATGAAAACTTTCAGAGAACACCAATGATCTACATCAGATTCTTTCCTCTCAGGAGGAGTCCTGTCATTTCTAGAAAAATGCCTGTCTGCTAATAATGCCAAAGTAGTCTAAACACCCAAACTTACAAAAACATGAGAGTGGTAGCCTTCTCTCCTGGATACAAATGTTCCCAAACATTAGCAAGCAGCATTTCTTTTGTACCAGTAGATCTTAGACTGTGTGAAATAGAAGAAACATAAAGTGAGTGGATTCTTAGAAAAATCCCAGTGGGGAAGGAAGGTTTGTGTGGCCCTCGCTCTGAGTGTAGAAAGCTCCCCAACCATTTGTTTCAGCAGCATTGCAGTTCTTGGTAAACTTTTACAACCTGGACCATCCTCTGCAGAAACCTGTAGTTAACATCATGGGTAATGTTTGAACACTAACAACTTTTTCCTAAGACTAGTAGCGAGGTGTGGATGAATCTGTCAGCTCATCTGTTCAGCACTGAACTGATAAATACTGGGTAGTGCATTAAGGCAAAAAGAAAATGCAGGTAGATTT
Organism: Cricetiscus sungorus; assembly: GCA_030556225.1. Lineage (NCBI taxonomy): Eukaryota > Metazoa > Chordata > Mammalia > Rodentia > Cricetidae > Cricetiscus > Cricetiscus sungorus. The sequence continues at coordinate 3,300,280 of JANBXA010000260.1, forward strand.
GGGAGAAAGAAAACTGCATTTCTATTCACAGACTGCATTACTGTTGACATGGACTAAATTAAGAGAACACCATGATCAGCATACAAAAGTCAATTTTATTCCTATATACAAAGTGTAGGAAGGGTCCACAAGACTGAACAGCAGGCATCAAGGAGTGTTTGGGGTCCTCTAGAAATAGGTTGAGGATTTAGAAGAGTTTGTCACTCTGGGGCAGCATCCCAGGGGGCTCACAAAGGGCTTAGGGGGTTGAAGAGAAGACTGAGTTAGTGACAAAGCAAGTTCAGGAATACAAGCATGATGGTGCGTGGGGGGACTAGGTAGCAAGGGCATCAGAAAGTGCCAGAGACTAAGGAAGGTGTCATAGGTGTAGTCTTCCGCTGACTGAGGACTTATCCCCATGGATAACACCCTACAGCCTGGTTTGGCTCCACACAGTCCGAGTATGGAGGTTTCAGAAGCTCCTGTCTCTGCATGCACACCCTGGGATGTTGGGTCTATGTCCTGAGAACTCTGTATCCCTCCTCTAGCTTACGTTACTTGTGGCTGTGATCTCTGGCTAACCTGGGGTGCAATGACTCCTGTGATGTGGTTGTCAGCTTCCCCTGTCAGTCTCAACTCCTGTCCCACACTTGCTAGAGATGTGACCTGGGTCCTCACAGTTCACTTCTCCATACCAAGGCTTTTCTTGTCCTTCAAGTGGGACAGCTGCATTTTCTGAATATCCTGAGGAGTGAGGAGACAAATGGAAGGGACCTGAAAGTCTGAAAACACTTTCCACATGTAAGGGTGTCACTTGTGTCTGACTGTGCTCTTCAGGAGAGGAAAACCCTCTTGTTCTCGTTCAGGGTCTGAACTTTCACTTGCTAGTGTTTCTCTGCAGGCTTCCATGTCTTTCTCAATGTCGTAAGACATTGGTTTGGATTCAAGGCTAAAACACTGATCCACTCCAAATTCTGTCATTCCCTTAAAATTCTGCTTTAACATAAGTCTTGGTTCAAGTTGTCTGCTGGCATCTTCGAGCCTGCAAGCATTTGGGGACTTCTCTGTCATCTAAAGCACCTGTCACCCTCTTCCCAGAAGAGCCCCTGTCAAGAATTATTAGCTGCTACTTATGAACAGGATGATGGGACATGCCAGGGAATTTCAGCTGCACCTTATCCCTTATTGGCAAGGATTCAGAAGAGGATTTGTGCCTAGGAGTGTGATGGGGATTGGCAGGCCAGAGGGGGCTCCCTAGAGGAAGCTAGGCTCTGCTTGAGTGTTGAAATATGGGCAGAGTTCATAAGGATGGAAAGAAAGGGAAGTGCTTTCCAGCTCTTGGTGCCTCAGATCTGTCGGAGCCTTTCAGGGAGCTCCAAGCTGGCTACCAGCAGTGGGGATTTCAGCTGGAGGCCCCTGCCAAAGAAGCATAGTCTCCCCTCTGAGCCGAGGATAGTGTTCAAGTATTCCTGGTCTGGGACTACACCCGAACAATATAAAAGTGATGATGTGGAACGAGGAGAACCCCAGAGCAGGGGGTGGTGTTGGGGGCAGGGCATAGAGGTGAGTAGAGGAGAAGATGTAGAGGAAAGTGCAGATGGGACATCATTGTGACTTTGATGAGGAAGCAGGATCTCTGGGGCTCTGCCGTCAAGCTGGGGCGGACTTGTATGAGACCTGGCATAGAACTGTTGTTCACATCATTGCTAATGTGGCAGCTGGGATCATATCCAGTCACCAGGCCATGTGCTTCATTTAGTTTGCTTTGTCCAAGCCTCCGTACTGCTTTGGGACAGTAAGAATATAGCTCTTATGGTTCATGTCGATGAATCAAGACTCAGGGAAGCCCCTCAGTTGGTTTTTTTTTTTTCAGAGTGGCACAGCTTGAAAAGGTGAGACTAATAATTCAGTGGAAACCTTGGAGTCTCAGAGCCCAAGCTGCTTTCCCATTGCAGGGATCTCTTTCGTGTCAGGCAGGGGGAACTCTGGGTGTGAGACTGCCCACCCAGAGGCTCAGCTGGTTCCTCCCGAGTGGCTTGGTCCTTCATGCTCTGTCAGGTTGTTTCTCTTCCCAGGTCTAATTACCCAAAGCAGACCAACAGCCCACTATCTTCAAGAACTTGCCCCCCCTCCCCGTGCCTCATAGATCTGCTTATGAAGTCTTTTAAGGGCTGTTAAGCTGTGGAGTACATTTCAGAGTCCCTGTTCTCTGCAATAGGGTACCCTTGCCTGTATTTTCTTACCACCATGCTTCTTGTTGGGGAGTGCCTGGTGCCCTCAGTATAGCTCAGTAGGTGGTTTGCCTTTTACACAGAGGGTAGGATTTGAGTTGAGTTCCCAGATATTTCTTTGGGGCATCCTGATTGCTTGGCCCTATTCTAGCTTCCTTGGGTCTTTATTCATCTGTAATAGGAGGCCCCTACCTAGATGTTGTTTATCTGGGCTTCAGTCTGTGACAGGCAGTCTTATTGGGCTTTCATGCAATATCCTGTTATGGTTCATAAGGAAGGTGTGTCCTGAGACCACTGGTACCTTTAAACATGTCTCTTTTTTTATAGTCCCACCACCCTGGCAACTCTCTTCAGGTATACATTTTCCATGGTTTTTATTAAAAAATAAAACAAAACTATCTGATAAGTTTAGTGAAGTATATTTTTAAAATTATTCCTTAAGTAGGCATATTTGAAAGGAATCATAAAATATGTGTTTAATACCTGTTTGGCTCATCTGGTCACACGATGGCACTCATTCAGAGAAAGCCATGTCCAACAGAGAGTTTGTGTTACTGAGTGTTTTATAAATACCTCTTAAAACATGCCTTAAAAAGGCATGCATCCTACAGAGATTCTCATCAGTTCTCTAGGGAAATGACAATTTTCCCAGGATTTAGATGTTTTTGACCATTATAGAGACTAACCCTTTGAAGAGAGGGTCCTTCTATCCTCAAACAAAGGACTATAGTAAATGCAGCTGGTGTTTCATTGTAAGATTCCGAGAGTCTTTGCTACAATGGCTATATATTTTAGACTTAAATAGAATTCTTGCTTAAAATTTTTTGATGATGCTTGTAGGGTATAGTTTCAAGTGGTGGAAACTTACATAGGCACTTGTGTCTAGATCTGCCAGCACAGAGTCCGGTACCCACATACATGGTCCAGTGTCATCAGATAACATGTGGATTTATAGAAACATCCACTTATTGATCTGATTCTTATTGACTGGACAGGGCCTTTGATAAGATCCAGCCCTTCCTTACAGCATTTACAGGCTGCTGTGTGGAAACGGCTGTTAAATCACTAACTGCGTGGCTGGGAAGTGAATTCTACAAATGCAGGACTCTAATCCAGGACTCTAATCCAGGGATTCATGGGATGCCCCAGCCTGGGGCACAGTCTCAAAAGAGCTGCTAAGGGACCGGCAGCCAGTGAAGAGCATTGAGGCTTGGTGGGCTGTTACAGCAGGTTTCCCCGCCTGCTGCCGCTGGTTCTGCTGCCATGGTCCCACAACCAGGTGTGCCCCAAATAACACTCAGAGACTCTGTATTTGATACAATCATGTTGGCCAGTTACCATTACTGTTTATGGGCTAGCTCTGCCTTAATCATTAGCCCATTTCTACTTATCTAAGTATTTCTACGTGGTCGTCTTATCGGGGAGCCGTGCGGCAGGCTTCCTGCTTCTTCCTTGGGCTACATCTCGACTCCTCCTTCTACTTCCTCTCTCCTCCTCCTAGTCTCCTAGCCCCGCCTATCTAGTTTTCTATTGGCCACAGTGCTTTATTAACCAGTATGAGAAACATATATATAGAATAACATCTCCCATCAGTGGGCCAGGGTTCAGGGTGAGTGATTGTATGATGACTGAAGACTGTTTCAAGGAAATAGGGGTAAGAAACGAGGCAAGAGACATGGGGTCAGACAGCCAGAGCATAGGCACATGCTCTTTCCCCTAGTACACTGGCCAGGGTGGTGCAGACTCTGGAAAGAGTCCCAGAATCTTTTGGTGGTGCATATACTGAATCCTGTTCTGCAGATCATGTAGCCTGGTCATCAGAAGCTGCGGACTCCTACTTACAGAGTGGGCTGTCCTCCAAAGATGAAAACTCTTATGTCAGTGGAAGCATGTAAGACTTGAAGAGGAGACATCATACTAAGATAATGTCACGCCAGATACCCAAGGAAAATGCTAGAAAACACAGTTCTAGCAAGCAACAAAACCCCTAGGTTTCGCCATGGAGTCTATTTCAATGGAAAATCTTTACAGGGTAGCTGTGTTTGATGGTTATGCCTCCTCTACACAGTTACCCACACACACAGGGGCCCTCTGTTTTCCAACTTGCTTTGGTCTGGCAGAATCCCAATGCACTTGTTGACATCCAGCAGTGGTGGGTGAAGTGTTCTGTTATAGGTAAGCTCTAGGCTCCTGCACGGGTACCATCTACAAAGGACCAGTTCCCTGACTCCTTTGGCATGCTGGGCCTGAGTCTCCACCCTGCCTAGATAAAGAGAGAGCATGCTTCTGAGGGGTTCAGGCTTCTCATGGTGAAGGGCCCCTTGTGTACAGGCACAATGCTTTTGATGAACCTTGATGTGAACAAGTATGGTTGATTAAATACCTTTGCCCTCTGTGAAACATCACATTTTCCTGCTAATCCTTTACAAACTTGTTTTCTTAAACAAAACCTGAGCCTTTGTGCTCTCCAGAAAGCTAGTTGAGGTAAAGGATATTCTTTGAATGTCATAGCTCATCTTCCTCCCCCCCTTCCCTCCCTCTCTTTCTATCTTTGTTACTTCTTGTCCTTTCCTTCCTTGGCCCAAGGCTGGCCTTGAATTTGGTATGTAGCTAAGTTAGTAGGCCTTGGACTCCTGATCCTTCTGCCTCTACCTCCCCAGTGGCTACAGGTGTGCACCACTCCCAGCCAGACTGCCCTTTTCAGGCTCTGTCTCTCCCTTTGTGTCTATGTATGGATGTTGATTAGACCAAAGGAAGGTTGTTCTCTACTGGAGGAAAACAACCTTCAACTTTCCCTTGTCTTTGCTTTTATAAATGCTCATTTGGTTTTTGATGAGCTTCTGAGTCCTTTGTTTTACTAGAAATTAGCATCCTAATGGTCCTGTAGGCTTTTCTAGTCATAGGGTCAGTGAATGAATGTATGTGTGGATATAAAGGAGTTTCCTTTACTTATTCATTTATGCAATCTGGTTAGAAAGGAAGGAAAGAAGAAAGGAAGGAAGGGAGGAAGGAAGAAAAGAAGGAAGGAAGGAAGGAAGAAAGGAAGGAAGGAAGGAAGGAAGGAAGGAAGGAAGGGAGGAAGAAAGGAAGGGAGGAAGAAAGGAAGGGAGGAAGGAAGGAAGGGAGGAAGGAAGGAAGGGAGGAAGGGAGGAAGGGAGGAAGGGAGGAAGGGAGGGAGGAAGGAAGGAAGGAAGGAAGGAAGGAAGAAAAGGAAGGAAGGAAGGAAGGAAGAAAAGGAAGGAAGGAAGAAAGGAAGGAAGGAAGAAAGGAAGGGAGGAAGAAAGGAAGGGAGGAAGAAAGGAAGAAAAGGAAGGAAGGAAGAAAGGAAGGGAGGAAGAAAGGAAGGGAGGAAGAAAGGAAGGGAGGAAGAAAGGAAGGGAGGAAGGAAGGGAGGAAGGAAGGGAGGAAGGAAGGGAGGAAGGAAGGGAGGAAGGAAGGGAGGAAGGAAGGAAGGGAGGGAGGGAGGGAGGGAGGAAGGAAGGGAGGAAGGAAGGAAGGGAGGGAGGGAGGGGGAGGGAGGGAGGGAGGGAGGAAGGAAGGGAGGAAGGAAAGAAGGGAGGAAGGGAGGGAGGGAGGGAGGGAGGAAGGAAGGAAGGAAGGAAGGAAGGAAGAAAAGGAAGGAAGGAAGAAAGGAAGGAAGAAAGGAAGGAAGAAAAGAAGGAAGAAAGGAAGGAAGAAAGGAAGAAAAGAAGGAAGAAAAGAAGAAAGGAAGGAAGAAAGGAAGGGAAAAAGAACAACCCCATGTCTAAATTAAGATGATTCCTGGTGGCATACTTAGAAGCCATTTGAGAAATGAACCTTCCCAGAGCAAATCACATATCAGCCTTTTGCATTTGGGGCAGTCACGTTTAATCTGTTCCTATGTATGTGTGCAGTGGCCCACTGCAGGCTGACTGTTCTCTCCTTAGGGTTTCTAGCCAATGGGGGGGAGGGGATTCTATAATTTCCCATGTCAGGATCTGGAAATGCTAGCATGTCAGGGCTTGGGCGACTCTTTGATAGGAGGTAGGGGTCTCCCTGAAGTGGTACCTCCTAAGGAGGCATGATGGACAGCCATAAGGAGGTGTGCATGTAGGGTCTATCACTTTATTCCTGTGTTGGGGCTCTGGGAGGAAACCAGAACATGGAAAGCAAAGGAGCACTATGTGCCTGGCTGGTCCTTTCCTGGTTCACTGAGTGTCCTTGGTATCTCCTCTTTGTGTTAGCGGAAAGTGAGGTCAGTGGGACCATGGAAAGGATGCTTGCTTTAAAGCCTTGTGGTTGGCCCAGATGTGACCTGGGCCTGGGCTTAGGCCTGTGACAGGACCTGGTTGATCCTCAGTGTTGGCCTTTGTGAGATGAACAAGGACACCTGTGCACTGCCTGTGCCACTCTGGGATGTGAACAGCACATGAGACAGCGAATAGCAAGACACTTCAAAGATTCTAAATACAAATGTGAGCAAATGTGGGGTTTATCTCTGTTGCAGGGGTGTGGAGTAGGGGTGTACAATGTGCAAACCCAGCCTCTCCTGCAGAAACCCAGGCCAGGCCGCTCTCCTAATGATGCAGGCTCTCTTTTGCTGCAGTTGCTGTTGCTGTTACATTTGTCTTTGGGGCCTTTGGGGAGCGCGGGATACCACTGCCTGACTACAGTCAGACAGCTGTTTCGTCTAAATCCACTCAGCCCTTCATGTCCTGTAGTGTTGATGCTACACAACACCCTGTCTGCCAGGCTAGGAGGGAGTCAGACTGCTGCCCTGGGAAAGGAGCAGAATGTCAGAGGAAACTGGTTCACACCAGGTGGTCTTCCTGCTTTCCCTCATTGGTCATAGATGAGTTCGGAGAGATGAGAGCTAGTGTGTTGCAGTGTTAGCTAGGGTGAGTGGAGAGCATTGTAGACCTAGAGAAGGGAAACTCTTATCACAGATCCATGTTAGACGTTACTTCATCCTGTCTGTACCCCTTCTGAGAGGTCATTGCTTCCAAAGGAGACCCATTTCCTCATTGAGAACCTAGGCTGTTAGGAATTGTGCTCGAATCTGCTGTTTTTAAACTCCATTGGCCCCTGAGGACACCAGCACGTCTGTCTTCTCTTTCCCTGACAGCTTCTCAGAGAATGAGCAGACTGCCCCCACCCAGCCCACCTTACTACTCCTTCCTGAAAGCAAGGAATATTTGCATGGCAGGAGGAGGGCCTCACCTGGCTCACCTGGCTCACAAGGTCCATGGTGGCTGAGTGACCACACTAGTATGCCAGACCTAACAGATTACCATAAACAAGGCAGACGAGACAATGGCCTCAGGATGGAGATGGTTGGGTCAGCAATGGCGAGTCAAATGGGCCTTTTCCAAATTGTACTGTAAGAATATTGAGGCCTTAGAAACTGCTATTTTTGTCACACTTTTATCAGTGCTAAATGTAGCTCATCTGTGTTTATAGAATGCCCCTGGCCTGGATACCATCATTTTCTCCCTACTTTGTTTCACACATGATAACTATAAAATCAAGTTAGTGACTTTCAGATTTCTGCAGTTCCTATTGCCTAGGAGGTAGCAATTCAGAACCAGGGGCAGGCTGTACGCTTGTAAACCCAGCACTCACAAGTTAAAGGCCAGGCTGAGCTTCATGGCAAGACTGCTTCAGTGCTCTGCCCTACAAAGAAAGCAACTTAAGCCCCTTAGTTAGAACTTGAGGGTCTTTGCAGACTGCCTCAAACATTGCCCCTTTGTGCTAGGGATTAAACCTAGGTCCTAGGCAGGTACTCTACCACTGAGCTCTGTTCCCATCCCTCTGACCTGTTTTGATTCTCAACCCTCCGTGCACCTGCTCCCTGCCCATGTTCCTTGTGTGTCCATGATGTGGTACTGAGGAGTCGCATGTGTGCTCAGCCCCAGCGCCCATGCAGTGAGGTTATAGCCACCCCTCCCTCTCAGTAAGCATGCATCAGTGAGGATGGCAAAGGCTTAGATAAAGAATCTCTCTATGGGAGGGGACAGGAACATATCTGGGTCTTGGTTCTCAATGACAAAGTACCCTGATGACCAGAGGCTTACAGATCCTGTTTAGAAGTGGGAATTAGGGATTGTACCCCCAAGATAAGAGGCTTGCACTGGAAATAAGAGATGAGAAAAATCTGCTCAGGTCCCCAGAATTTTGCAGCAGCTCAGCAGGTTGAGGGATTGAGTCGAGTGATCAGAGTACAAGGTGTACGTTCATAAGTTAGGCACGTAAAGATGGAGTAGCAGCTGGGAGACAGCCTTGACTTCTGGGGGATAATAAAGAGCCAGTTGGCATTCTGAATGAGAGCCAGGTTTGCAGTGGTTTCCCGGGGAAAGAGAGGCAACCCTTCACCAACTCTGGAGCAGCAGCTATGGCTGATGAGTTGTGCACAGACTGGACAACACAAGACTCACAGTAGTCATTCTGCTGGGCTGTAAGGAGGATTTTTGTTGAGTGATGGCTCCTTAAAGAGGAAATAAAATGGATGGTTTTCTAACTAGCCAGCCATGAAAAATCCACCACATGAGGCCTGTGTTCATACAGGGAAGGCAGGCAGCCGGTAGAAGCTGCTCCAGATGGCGTGTCTGGGATTGGGCACATGATCCCAGCAGTCATAGGCTTTCTGTCCCATAGGGATGTGTTCTGGCCTCTGAGAAGGAGTATGTGTGTGTTTATATGCTGTCTTCTGGCATTCCTGTTTAAAATGGACATCTTGGGAGAGACACTAGAAAAGAAACACCTGAAAAAAGAGACAACAGGATCAACTCTCATGAGGAGCAAACAGGTCTAACTAATGATCTGGAATGGACTGGTAGCAGCATAAATTTCAGTTGATTAGGACAATTACAGAGTCTTTGTTGATTTGATTTTTTGATTATGCTTTCATATTATAGCCTCGGCTGGCCTGGAACATGTTGTATAGCCCAGACTGGCTTTTAACTCATGCAGCCGGGCTTCCCGATCAGGTGATAGGGTTGCGGATGTGGTCACCAGTGTTCTCACACTGACTAGGAAGGCTGTCTCTAGACCCTTGTAACACACACATTTCTATACATGTACGTATGCACACAGTGAAACCTGGTCTTAGGTGTCAGTATCTTTTAAACAATCAGACATCGAGCTTTAGAGCAAGCTGTTTAGAGGTGCTGAGTTCACAGCTGAACCAGTTCTGATTACAGGGTATCTCCTGTAGGCTCAGCACTCACAAGATCACTCATCTCATCCCTGCAGCCTTCCAAGCCTCTGCAAATTCCACAGACCAGAGCATCTGGTCTCTTGGACAGTTCTCTCTGGTCTTCTTCAGTCTCACCTCACCGTTTTCCACTGTGAGAGTTCCCAACCTTAACACTGCTTATGTCAGATCCTGCTGAAATAGTTTCAAAATCGTCTCATTCACACATGCACACACACACATGCACACACACGTACATGGGCACATGTGCACGCATATGCGTGCGCGCGCGCACACACACACACACACACACACACACACACACACACACACACACGTAAACCCAGCACACATACCTAAGTGAACCCAAGGCATTTCTGTACTCCTTCCCCTTGTTCTGGTCCTATACAGGACTGACGCTTGTGTGCTCATGAGCTGTTACCTCTGTCCTCCTCCTTTAAGATGGTTATGATATTTATTTAAAGTACAATCAGATGGACTTGTCTTGGTTTACTTTCAATATGGGGCCATTTTTGCTTCATTCTGTACCTGATTTTTAAAAATCTATACTGTAAAAACCATTTAGTTCCAAAAGTCAAAACTGTACAAAATGATATGCTTAGGAAAAACATTCTACCCTTTGTTACTTTTATTCTACTCACTCCTGTTCATTGTTTTCCTTCTCTTTCTTTCTCTCTTTCTTTCTTTCTTTCTTTCTTTCTTTCTTTCTTTCTTTCTTTCTTTCTTTCGTTCTTTCTTTCTTTCTCTCTTTTAAGCTCATGTGCGCAGAGGTAAGGGGGATGTCTACCTTATTGTATAGGCAGGCGCCATGTGTGTGCATGCAGGGGTCAGAGGTCAATGTCAGTTTCCCCCTTCTATAAGTCTCCATCCTATTTTTCTGAGAGAGTCTCTTGCTGGACCCAGAGCTTGCCATTTTGGCTAGGCTGGTTAGTGAGTCCCAAGGATCCATTTGTCTGCTCCAACACTGAGGTCACAGCATGTAACCACAGCTGGCTTCCACCTAAATGCCTGGCATCCGAACTTGGTCCTCAGTGAGCGCTTGACCCACGAAGCCATCTCCTCAGATGTCCCCAACCTTGCTTTCTGTTCTTTCAGATACATCGTATAGAGATATGTCTGCTTTTCTATTTCCCCTCCTTCTTGTGCAAAGGTCAATGGATTATGTGTGTATTTTTGTACAGACACTGTTATATTTTAGCTTGGTCACACACACATACCACAAAATTCTGACTCAGACAAGCAGAGTCCTAGAAGTCATTGTTTTCAGATTTTCTGGTCACTTGGAAAAAGCTTGCCAGTAACTTCATTTCAATAAGCTTTTGCAATAGTGGCCATCTTTTAACCCCCTAGTCATGAGTACCTTAGATGATGATGAAATTCTATGTAAAATGGACTAATCTTTTTCATCATCCACTGAGGTTGACACCAGATGCAGTGAACCAGAGGTGAGACTTTCTGGGACAGGAGGTTGTGGGGGTGGGAAGGGTCCCTTTTCTATGAATAGACAGTGGTACAGATATTAGCAAAGTTTCTATTCTGAGACATGGCACTCACAGAAGTGTTTTACATATGCCTGCTTAGCTATATCCTACCACGACAGGCAAGAGACACAAGAGGGATTTAAAGTCCTAGTGTGAAGTAGTGAATGTGATGTTAAAATTTAGTTTCACTTCCCGACGTTCTTAGCTGCATAGGGTAACATTTTAGTGACTTCTATCACTTTTTAAAAGAGCTCAGGTCATATATAAATCCAGAAGAAGAACTGGATTAGTACATAGTAATCTTCATGTAGTGTGCTAAGACCAGAATCAAAATGTGTCAGGGGGCCTGTTACATAAATAATAATAACCTGGGATTTTAAGAACAGGGTATCATGTGCAGTTTCCTGTGGGAACATTTCACACGGGTCTTCTGGGCTTTGCTCAAGGATGCGGCTCTGGATGGAATAGAATTCTTAGAGCTGGAAACAACTTGGGGAATGTCACGGGCTGAGCTGTGCTTTGCTTATGCTCTGGGACCCTCTGGTGGACTAGAAACCTCATCAGACTGCGCATCTTGCTGTGGGAGCAGCAGGATGCATCCCTGCAAGTCCCTTTTGCATTGAGACTGGAAGGCTTTATCCCCAGGAGTGCTTTGGCTGGAGGGCAGAGCACATGTCCTACATATCCTCCATCCCCTATCCTACCACGATCTGTGCTCTGCACCTGAACCCCCACAGCCCGTCACTCTGCCCCCCCTTTCAGAGGACAAAATGGAGATGGAACAGTGGTACTAGGGTCTGAATGGTGACGAGAATCAGGCAGTGAGTGGGAGCCTTCCTTGAGAGCAGAGAGAGACTCCTGAGCAAGGATTCCAGCCTTGCTGGCTGCTTAGGTGCCCAAAGGCCTAGGGTTGAGGGGGGCCCTGAGGAGAGAGTAGGGATTGGCTTTGATGGAAGCAGGTCATAGCCCTTCTGCCAGAGCTGGTGAGGCTCTCCCAGGGGGCCGCTGACTTTGAACAGCTAGTGGGTCGGTGGGAGAGGGCAGTAGCTGTGTCACAGTGCTGGGTCTGGGTACAGAAACCTCTCTGCCCGTAACCTCACCTGCTCCCGAATGGCTTTAATGTGTGCCCCACACCAATAATTCACATATTTTGGCTCCTATTAACAGTTGGAAGTGCAGATGGTTCCTTGTATGTAAAAACTGGCTAGTCATGCACCCAACTCTCAGACTTGCCTGCAAAGGCATCAGATTTTTGTGTGTGCATAGATACAGGGTTATGGAGTTGCAGTCACAGGAGGCAGAGAAAACAGCCAACAGTTGGGGATACTTGTGCATCTACTAAAACCTGTCCCTGGCAGATGTTACTATAAATGGGTAGTAGGCTTCTCTACCTCTCCACCTCCTATGGGGCAGCCTGGGAGAGATCGAGGTCAGAGGCACAGGTTAAGACAAACAGGTGTGCTTCTCCAGTACACTCCAGTAGAGACCTGGGCTGTAAGATGGGTCTCCTGGATCTCTGCCCCCTGCTCTGGGTGCTCTCTGTGACCTCAGTTTGGATCACTTGGTACCCTTCTTTATGAAGTGGGTGGCCAGGTATCAAAGTGGGTGGAAAGGGTGAAAGGCCCGCTGTGACAGCCCAGGATGTTTTGCGTCTGGGCTTCTTTATATCGCCATCCTAAAGGGAGTGTACTTCCTAATAGATCATGCATGTGTGTCAGTGTGGTCTTTGCAACTCTGACGCCCACATTTCTGCTTAGGAGACTGTCTTCTGTCCTGTGCACGTGTGTGGCTTCACTGCTGTCTTCTTGTGACTGTGTCCTGCTGTAAGACCACTGCACAGCAGGGCAGATGGCTCATGGTATAGGTGTCCATGGATGCTCTGACGGGTGCTGTGTTCTCTTTTCATCTCAGAGAATTCTCAAAAGAAAGGGAGAAGGCTAAAGCACGTGGGGACTTCCAGAAGCTTCGGGAGAAGCAGCAGCTAGAAGAGGACCTCAAGGGCTACTTGGATTGGATCACCCAAGCAGAAGACATAGATCCTGAGAATGAAGAGGAGGGTGGAGAGGAAGGCAAGCGAAATAGTAGGTGTTGCCCCTCCTGCCCTTGACCACACTGAGCTGCTGTGTAATTGAGATGCTGCGGTGTGCCCCCATCCCCGTGCCTCTATCCCCGGGCATCGCATTGCAGAGAATGGCATGCCTGTGTGCATTGCTGGGTTTTCACCTGAGGCGTGGATGAGGTTTAGGTTCTCATGAAGAGGATTTCCTTAGTTGAGGAGAGCAGCAATTTGCATTGTGAACCTTGAGAACTCAGTAAGCCCATGTCTGAGTGGACAAGAGGGTAGAGGGAGACACATCTCAACTCTGAGCTACAGGGGAGGACTTGTGCTTTCTGATACCTCAGTGAGTAGTTCTCCTGCACAAGGATGTGAGGAGCAGGCTCCTTCCACATCTGCTATGTGAAATGGCCCCCTCCAGTGTTTTCCACACCAAGCCAACTGCTTAGGCCATCAGAGTAGGGAAGAAACCAGCTGATTTGCTAGGCAATTGTTAAGAGTGAGTGAGTCAGTGCTGGCTGCTTTGCAGCCCACCTGCCTGGGCTCCACACTGTGACACTAGGCTTCCAGCAGGAGGCTAGGCCTGATAATCAGTCAACCACTGGAATTAATTGCTTCAGTCAATCTCAGTGTCTCTCTTACCACATACTTTTCTCACAGACGTGCTCTTAGTCACCCTGGAAGCATTTGGGCCTTAGAGAGGGTAGAAATTGGAATCTAATGGTGCATTTGCTTTGTCTCCACTCTGGAAGAGTTGACAGTAAAGGCCAAGAATATGTTTAGAGAGCCAAGACTAGTCCTTCCATGTAGAATGTGCTGAGTAAGCTCCTGCTGAGCAGAGCCCTTTGGGGTCACAGTTGGTTTCTTTTTTAGACCCACTCACAAATTACCTTAGGTCGCACAAGGGACAGTGGTACCCCAGGAGCTGTGATGAAGATCTGGGACAGATGGGACCACTTGGCATGGCCTGGAAGGTTGGCAGAGCAGTTGAGTGGCAGGAGAAGGCTTTTGACCTAGGATGAGCATTGGGTGAGCAAAGACCACACAAGGTAGAGAGACTCAACCAAGACAGCCATGATATTTCTTCTATTCTGGAACTCTAACCTGAGTGGTCATAGGAGGAACGGCCATGTTCTGTTGTCATGGGTCTTTGCAATTGCCTGTAAAATTGATGAGGACTCTACATGCTCCAGCCTCTGGCCTCTCCCTGTTTACTGCATGGGAAAGAGGCAGGGCCTTGATGCTTGAGGATGAGGATACTGTCCCAGGGCACAATGGGAGGCCTTCTGGGCCAAGGTAGGGTGTCTGTGTCTGTCATGGGAGATCAGGGTTGATGAATGGGCAGGTGTTTGATTTCAACATTGCTGGTGTGTGTACTAAGTTCTTAAACAGAAGCATGTAGGTACAGCTTTCCTTGGCAAGTAGCTCACGCCATCCCCAACACCCCCACAGGGCTTCTGTAGCTTTACTGGGACTGACAGCACTATTTAGGCCCAGCTGCAGGTGCCTGACTTACATGTCTTTCTGTCACTATGGTAAGACACCATGACAAAAAGCAACTTGGTAAGAAAAGGGTTTATTTCATCTTACTATTTGTAGCCCATGACAGAGAGAAGTCATGGAGGGAACCCAGAGGCAGAGTGCTAATGGCTAGTTTGTTCTTCCTGGCTTACCTAGCTTCTAATACACGCCAGGACACCTTCCACATCAATCACCAATCCAAAAAAAAAAGTCTCACAGACTGGCCAATAGGGCAGACTGATGGAGGCACTTCCTTGCCTGAGGCTCTCTCTTCCCAGATAGTTAACGAAAATGAACCAGCTGAGAGCCTTTCCAGACTTGTCTTCATTTGCAGTGCTGACCCGTGGAGGCCCACCTCCACCTGCTTCACCCTCCTAAGCTCAGAGCACACTGCATTATATATAAACACTGTCCCCTCTTCTGAGGCAAGCACCTTCTTTTCTGGTTTAAATGTGGCATGCCATTGGCTTGCCATATTCTTGTTGGTCCACATCTAGAAACAGACAATGACCCAGCTTCTTGAGTTGCTACCGTCCATTGTGGTAGAGGATTTTATTTTCATTTCCTTTTAAATGACCTGTGCTGTGAGGCATGCATTTTCCTGGACTTGATGTCTTCTGGTGGTCCTAAATGGATCACTGTTCTGTGTGAAATTGGCATCTCCTGTGTCCTGCCACTTTCTGTAAAGAACCTGACTAGAAGAGACCAATCTATGAAGCCTCTGCCTTTCAGAGGGGTTGCCATGGAGAAAAGGAGAAGGCAGTGACTTATGTAGTGCAGAAGGCAGAAGCCATCCATGTGATGGAAGACCAACAGTCTATTCTCAGAGCCCAGAAGGCCTCAGTGATGCCAGAGTGGAAGGGAACAGTATCCTTGCCTTGCTCTCTGGGAGGAGCATCCCGTAGCCGAAAAAGGTAGGGCAGAGGGTGGTCAGGCTGAAGAAATGGTGTGGAGAAGAAGCAGAAAGTGACAGTGTTCAAGGCACATAAATTAATTACTTGGAAACACTGTTGTGGGAAGAACAAAGCCCCCTCTGAGATTCAGACCTTCAGAGTTATCCAAGGAGTGAACTACAGAGTGTGTAAGGCTGTGCTGTGTCTTCTGGTGGGAGCATGGCCTCCCCAGTGTGCAGTGATGAGCTGCTGACAGTTTCACTGGGAAGAGCGCTGCTTCTGAGGTATGAGGTAGTCCCGTGTTCTCCAGCTGGAGTCTCCTGTGGTGTGAGGCCCATGGTGCTTCCGGAGTTATCAGAGTGCCAGAGCCTTAGCAATTAGGGCTTTGTATTAAAGGAATCAATCCTAGGCTGTGAGACCCGTGGTGAGAGACATGTGAGGGAGAAGGGAGTCTCTCTGAACCTTAAGCTTTGCCACTGCTGCCAGCTGCTTCCTTTCTGTCATGGCCAGAAAACTGACAGGGGCAGGGAGGATTTCAGCCAGGCTCATATGTCCCTGACGGCCAAACAGTGGGGGCCCTGCCTGCCACCTGCATGGGCCAGGCCTGGGGCTGGGTGGAGAAGTGAGGGTGCTGTGGTCTCACTGTGATGTCAGCATTATTCTTGGCTGTGTATGATTTCCCTCACCTTATGCTTCACACCTCAGCCCTGCTCCTAGAATGTCTGGGGCGGGGCAGTACAGTGCCAGACTCCTCACTTTATCCCCGCTGCTTTATCTTCAGCTGGGCCTTGCATGCAAATTGGCAGTTTCCTGCTAGATGTTGAATGGTTGAGGATATGAAAAAGGATATGAAAAGAAAGTCCTCCCTGATGGCTGAGCTCCAGCCTGGATGAGCACTAAGGCTTGTTGTTTCTGGGTGTGGGTCATACCTGGATTCCTGCAGGTAGAGCTGTTACTGTTGCTGTCTGACTCTGGTAGAACTCAGCCCATGTACCAGGTCTCCAGCCAGTCTCAGGCTGAAGACCTCTTAAAGGATCCTTGACCTATACTTTTGTTCAGGAACTGTAGAGTTCTCTGAAGGGGGTGCAAACAAACCTTCTACCCCAGTGCCTGTGGGACCTCGTAGCCCTGCTTTCTGGCTCTGGAGGTCCATTTCTGCTCTCCTGGGCTTGCTGTCAGGGGGAAGGTGTGAAATCAAGCAGTTGGGGAAGCGCATGCTGTATCTGCTCTCAGATCCACATATGTCACCGCTGAGCGGGCTGAGCCTGGTCTCTGACACCTGACTCTGACTGTACCTTACAATCCACCTAAGGGCCACATAACTAACTTCACCACCTTTCTTGTGTGCTCCTATATTCTCCTAGGAGAGAGTCACAGGGGCCCCAGCTAGGAGCCTTTGAGTCTTGACCTGTGTCAGTGGCTGAATCTCCCACTGGCCTGAGAATTCTCTGGAGGGCTGTGCAGGGCTGGTCTCTAACCTAGCTATCTGGTGCTGGCGACAAGGGCAGGGTTCTCCTGTGAGTACCCTTGTACCATTTAAGGTATCAGTAGTATGGACTTGCTATCAGCAAGCTGCTGCACCACAATTAATGGAACAGACAAAATTATCTCCGAAGTTTGGGGAATTTTCAAGGATAATTTATTTAAATTTTTGCTGAGCTTCAGATTTCTTTAAGAAACCCTGCCAAGCAAGTGTGTGTGTGTGTGTGTGTGTGTGTGTGTGTGTGTGTGTGTGTGTGCGCGCACGCGTGCAAGAGAGAGAGTGTGTGAGTGTGTGTGTTTGTGTGTATGATTTTTTTGGACATGTGCAGCTGCTTCTTTGTGAACAATGGTGTTATTCTAGGGCTATTAAAATCTGGAAGCCTAAAATTCTATTTTAATCTCTCCTCATTGTCAGTGATTAGTTTTTTTTCAAACATTAAAAATAAGGAATTTAAAGGGAGCTCATTCTAAAATTCCGACCAAATGGAACAGGGCAGCCTCCTTGTGGGGACTCTTGGGGACCAGTAATCCCTCTAAGGAGTGGTAATTTATACCCAGAGAAAAAAGGAGGGTCCCTGTAGCCCCTCCCACCCACAAGAGGACCTGGAGTGGTGGCCACTGCCCCTCGTTAGTCCTGGAGTGGTGGCCACTGCCCCTCGTTAGTCCCTCATTAGTCCTGGAGTGGTGGCCACTGCCCCTCGTTAGTCCCTCGTTAGTCCTGGAGTGGTGGCCACTGCCCCACGCCTCTCAACACTACCACCATGAACCTCAGTATACAAGGTCATCTGGTTGCCTTTAGCCTCTGTTACCTGATTCGTTTTTTCCTGAACTGTTTGCTTCAAAGGTAGCAGAGAGTAAGGGGTGGCAAATAAGAGTCATGGCTCTTTGCTGGCCTGTTTAAAAGACTATTAGAAGGATGCAGCTCAATTGGTAAATGCTTGCCTTGGATTTGATCTCCAGTACCTCATGAACTGGACATTGTGTATCATAATCTCAGCACCAGAGAGGTTGGGGCAGTGGGATGAGAAGTTCAAGGTCATCTATCCTTCAAGACCTATCTCAAAACAAACAAAAAAGATAGCATTTATTTTTTAATTTATAAGGTTATGTTTTATCACAAAATTATCCCAGGGAATAAGTTCCAAATCACAACTATTCTACTAAAAGTTACAAAACAAACAGCAGCAATGGGTAGCCCAAGATAAATAAGTGTCCCAGTCGTGTGCCCGCTCTGGTCTGGGGAGACTGGTGAGTCAGAGGTCTGAGGAAGCGTTCCCTGGTTAGTCTTGGGGGCAGTCATCAGCCCTGGCCCTCTGTCCTCTGGGATGGTACATCAGCACTATGTACTGCGTGGGGTGTGGCGTTCGTCACACGTTTAAGCATTCTGCTATTTATTTACTCAGAGGTCACGGAGTAGTAACTTGCATTTATCAGGGCCTCTGTGTGCATCAGGTGCTGCCCCCGGGATGCAGACACATAAGTTCTTACTCTTCACAGTGCTCAGGAGCTTGACGGATGAGGAAACCAAAGCCGTGGAAGTGCCGCAGCCCTCCCCAGGCTGCATGGCTGTGAGGTGGCTCTACTCCTCCATGAGTGCTGCCGCTGTCGCTGGCTGGCAGCAGTGTGGAGCTGGGAGGGCTTCAAAGTGAAGAGGGCCGACCCCGCATGCCATGCGATAGCCGACTTTATTCAGAGCATCGGCGGTTTATACTCTGAGGGTTAAGAAGAGCCGCCTGAGTAAAGTGCACAATGAACAGAGGGCACTCGTAAGCTCACTCCTCTCTGACCCAGCTGGGAGGGGCATGAGAGTGTGTTCCAAGAACAAGCCACGCTGTGGGGGACAGGGGTGACAAGACTCTGTGTCATCTCCTTCACCCGGAGTTCTCTCACGAGGTCTTAGCACTCCCCTCACACACCTTCGCTCCTTGGTGGTCCATGCCCTGGCACAGGACCATTCCAACAGTTGTATCATGTTTTTCGGGGTCGGGAGAAGGGGCTTGCAGCGTTGAGTGAGCATGCCCTTTGTAGAAGTGTGTCGGGCCATGTTCCCATGCTCTTGCCTGTTCCCACAGTACCCCTAGGGCCCCCGCACACCCCATCTCTGAGCATGCAGGCTCTGATTTAAAAGTTAGCTAGCTAGCTTGGCATGGTTATAGAGACACAACCCTGCAAAAAGTTGCAGGCTCTAGGACTGTTTTCTTGTGACCCGGTGACCATAAGGAGAGCTGTAGCAACGACAATGCTAACAGCTATGGGTGCCCATGCCTCCTGGAGCCAAGCACACTGCTTATCCTACCATGATTCTCAATCACTTTTCCTCCAGCAACCCCACCCCAGGAAGTCTATTCAGTCCAGCCATTGCTAACATCTCACAAGCAAGCAAAAGCAGTCCATGTGCCCACAGCCAGTGTGAGGGACAGTGGAGGGAGGCCTGAACTGACCGAATCGGAGCATACCTTCTTCACTCCCATCTGACCCACAGAGCATTTGTGGTTGGCATCACACTGGGGCCCCTAGCTAGAGCCCTTGACTCTCTAGAGGACACCTTCTTAAATGCAAGGCCAAACAGGAGACCTGTGTCAGTAGGCTAGTTGATTGTTTGTTCAGAACAGTTTCTTAAGGACAGGTTGCATGCGTCCCCATCCTTGCAGATGCTGAGCTGTGGACTACTACCTGGAGGGTGGAGTGGCAGGTGTGGCTCAGAGGCCTGTCTCAGGCCGCCTCTGTTGTACACGGGACCTGCCTGCTTCACTGTTTTGTTTGCATTGCTCTTGCTGCCCTCTGCTGTGTGGTAATGGAATTGCCTGTGTTCAACCTAAAGGGGTCACAGTGGCTGACTTGCTAAAAGAGGATAAGAAGAGAAGGAAGTTTTGCTGCTTTCGACGCCGCAGGGCTAAAGATCACGGTAACTCGCTGAGGTGGACTTGCTCTGTGTATGCTCCTTGCCTGACAGTTCTGGTATTTTCTCCTTTCACATAGGCATTGTGTGAGTTGCATGTGCTGTGTGGTCCTTTTGGAAGATGCCTATATTGTCAATCCTTGGTTTCTCTGATGCTTGGTCATGCTGTGCTCTTCTCGCCTTTCCCTTAAAACGTGTGGCATTACCAAGATGGTACCTTTTGTTTGGCCTGTAACCTCCAAAGAAGTGGCTGAACCAACTGAGGCTTCTCATTTGATTCAGTGTGAATATTCTTAGCCTGGAAGACAGACACACTTGAAAATGCTTTTCCTTAAATGATGATTTTAAATTTAAACTGGTTAGAAATTCTAATAATGTTATTTAACTGGTCTTTTCCCCCCCAGGATACATATTTCAAATTTCCCCTTGGCCTTCTTGTCTCTGGTTCATCTACCCAAGGCCATGCTAAAGCTAGTAGTTGCAGATCAAAAAGAAAAAGAAAATCTGGGGGTCATGCATCTTTTGGGAAACAGTTAAATATAAAGTTATGTCCAAAATAATGTTAATGGCACCTCTCACCCAGTTCCCCAACCATTTGGCAAAGCAGGTAGGGCCATTACCATATAACTGTTTATGACAAGAACTGGCTCCTTGCCCAGCTGTAGTTTGGACATTAGTATAAGCTTTGCCTGTATATACCTACCAGCCTGGCCAGCCTACTACTAACACCAAGATGGACCCCAGTCGGGAAGAGGAAGAATTCTTGAGAAGATGTGGACTATAGGGACAAGCAGCCAGCTGCTAGGACAGAAGAGGGAAACATTACGTGGTTTTGCTGAAGTGGTCACTGTCTGCTGCAAGAATGCTGAACTTGGAGGTTAAGGGAAGTGGGCTGGTCTGATGGAGGCTGTGTCAGGGTCCTGGCATCCTCAGAAGACCTGAAGGGGGTTGTAATCATGGGGTTGTCCAATGGAAAGTACTTGGCCCACAGGGCCCCAGAAACATAGGATGAGAAGGATAAACTAAAACGTGGACATCAAGTTAGGTCAAGGACGGAGCTGACCTTCTTGGCTTTAGTGTGTATAGTGAGCTGATGAGCAGGAGGGGACTTTACTGACATTCCTGGGGGGTGTTTCTGTTAAGAGGGGCGAGCCCTTCTTTGGGCCAACCTTCTTCAGTAGAAGCTTAGGCTCTGTGACATTTCAAGGATGCTTGTGAACCTCTGCTAGTTTTCTGAGAGAGAGAGAGGAAACAGCCCTATGCTTTTGGGAAACTGACTTCCCTGAGTGAGGAATGGCCTTGTCGGTGGGAACAAAGACTGACTCTGCTGGTGACAGGGGCAGGAACCTTTCGAGGATGGTTGTATCACCTTTCCCACCTTATAAGGAAAGCAGTTTTCTAGGCACAGTTCTTGCTCTAGAACTGGAAACCCTGGTCTGACCTTGACCCACATTTCCTGCGTCAGCCTTGTGTATTAGCACAAGCTGTGTCAGTCAATGCCTTTGGGGGCCACCTGGGACCTTTGGAGTTTAGCAGGGTTGGCACAGCACAGCACTGCTCTTGCTTGCCATGAAAATGATAGGAAGACAGAAGAACTTGTGGCCAGCTCCCTTGCCCCTTTGGAAGGGGACCCAATTCTGCCACTGACCAGTTGTTTGGCCTCACCCCTGCCCCCCACTCTCTTGAGAAGCTTTAGCAGTGTAGAGGGGATCTCAGTGTGGGATAAGGCTGAGAAGAACAGATAAAGGGGGTTGGAGAGGCAGCTCAGTGATAAGCAAGTGCACACACTGCTCTTTCAGAGGTCTGGAGTTTGGTCCCCAGCACCTACACGGAATACTCACACCACCTGTAATCCCAGCTCCGGGCATCTAAGGCCTCTTCTGGCCACTCGCATACGTGAAGCTTACACTTACACACATGCACACACAACATTCAAAAGGAAATAATTTTGAAAGCAGACCCAGATGAACACAGCTCAGAGTGCCCAGACATCTGTGCAAGCAGCTGCTGTTGTAACGGGTTCCAGGAGGAGGGCAGGGAGCTCTCTGCAGTATGTGAAAAGCCTTCTCTGGGGACTGCAGTGGTGGGAGGGTCTGGGGCTTTTGGGACTGGCTTAAGCTCTTCAGGATCCACTCATATGTTCGGTATTTCCTGGACATTAGGCCTGGAGAGAGAACTCAGGTTTAAGTCCTCCTGGGCAGGCAACAGGACTCATGACTACCAAGAGGGTAGTGGGCTCCCAGTTCTGCTTAGGTTTCCTTGGAGAGCTGGGGAAGTGGAAAGGACTCCCTCTCCCAGCTGCTGGCACTGAGACGGGACAGCTTGTGGGTGTTGGTTTTCTTGCGGATAAGCAGGTCAGAGGTAAGTGGACCTGGGAGGAGACACTGTCCTGCCACTCAGGTAACTAAGCACAGACACAACAAACACATGTCCTTAGTTGAGACTCGGGCTTTGTGATGTCTCTTCTGGATGCTTTGACACCACTGAAAGAAATGACCCATCTATTAGCAGTGAACGTCTTTCCAAAGTGCTGCCTGCTTGAACAGACTGCCTCATAGACTCATTTATTCTTGTGTGTGTGTGTGTGTGTGTGTGTGTGTGTGTGTGTGTGTGTGTGTGGTGTGTCTGTGTGTGTGTGTGTGTGTGTGTGTGCCTGCCTCTGAATTCACACAGCTGACATATTTGTTTGAGATACATGTTATCGATAGAGTGAAAGTTGATAAGGAAACTGAAAAAGGTTTGTCCCTCGTTACTTGTGGAGTACAGTTCACCATGGCAGCCAGGCCCAGGTGTAGACGTTAAAGGAAAGTGATGGCCTGCCTCCTCAGGAGAGCGGCTCCAGCTGGGGCCTGACCTAGGCAGTCTATGCCACCAGGGCCTCAGCCCAGGTGGTGCTAGGCCGCTCTCCTGGCATCTCCTCACTCACAGCTGCAGCCAGGTTCCTTCCAGTTCCTTTCCTCCAACCTTAGGCTTCTCCTAGTACTCTCTCTGGGGACCTGGAGTGGGTGAGTGGCACCTGCAAACATCATGGAGTTCTGAGAGGTCCCCCTGCACCCTAACAAAGCCCAGGCGTTGGTCAAGGGGTAAACCCTGTCTCCTGCTGGAGGGCAAAGGGTCGTCACTCTGCCACGATTCTGCTCCCAGGAACTGGCCTGCAGGTTCAGGTAGTGATTTTTTTGTAAGTCTTCCTGTTTTGACTTGTATAAAGTGTTGGTAGTCATCACTACAGCTTGCTACTGTCTCCAGGTGCTGGGCTGGTCGCCTGGGTGTGGACTGTAGACATGGCAGTAGTGTACCTGTAGATAATAGACTGCTGGGTTTGGGAGGTTTTGCTCTGTAGAGTTTAAGTGTGGGAGGTTTTCATGTGTACCAACCCTACAACTATACCAGCCCCTCTGAGCATCTGTACCGAAACTGTGGATATGGTGAGTGCCAAGTAGGACGGATGTGAGTTTTCAGCATCTGGGCTATGTACCCATCCCTGTGGCAAGTCATCTGCTTGGTCATCTGTAAATGGACGCTTCCTGTCCCAACCAGGCTTGGTCCCAAATAACCGATTTAGAGGCTGGATATTATTAATGCTAGGCCATAGCTCAGGCTTGTTACTAACTCTTACACCTAAATTAACCCATATTTCTTATGTGAGATTTGCCATGTGGCCTGCTACCTTTTCTCAGTATGGCATGCCCATCTTGTTCTCTCTGCCTCTGCCCTTCTTCCTCCCAGAATTCTCTGTGTAGGCTGTCTCACCCAGTCTCTTCCTGCGCAGCTATCAGCCAGTCAGCTTTTTATTAGCAATGAGAGCAGTGCACGTTTACAGTGTACAAAGGTTGTTCACCAGCAGTCATCCGTGCCATCACATCTGTGCAGTCCTGCAGTTTTGTTGTTGCTTTCAGAAGCCTCTTCCAACACTGAGGGACTCTTCTGTCCTGGTTGTTTTTAAATGTAGATGAGAGCCTTTAGGGACTAAGTGAAGGAGGCTCTACCCAGTCATGAACATAAAATTCAAAGTCCCCATGAAAGTGAAGGGTAACCTGCTTAGTCCCACCCTCTGGACCACATGTTTTGACACTCTAGGAGAGGGGCTATTTGCTATGTCCTGCACTAGAGAGCCAGAGGGGGAGCAGAGTACAGCTGCCCTGGAGTGTGGAGCTTACATCCCTTGCTCAGACTGAAGGACCTGATCAAGGCTCAAGCAGACATTGTCCTCATCCTCTCCCTTCCACAGCCCTGATGACATCATTCTGGAATAGACATCACAGTCCTGGGGACTCTGTGATTATGAACAGACAGTTGCTGTCCCTACAACAAACTGAATTAGATAGTAACTCTTCTTAAGACAAAAGAAAATTTGTACAAAGAGCCTTGGCTAAAACTGAGTCAGAGGTATATCCGGTCATTCAGACTAGATACCTCTAGATAGTGCTGACAAAATAGCCCTGAATTGGAGTGCTCTGCTTTCAGGGAACTTGAGTGTTTTTCTGATAAGATTAACAGTGTTCATATTAGTACACCTTGCTCATGATCTGGGGCTAAGACTGACACCAAGTATGCCTCACCCTGTTCAGTCCTGCCTGCCTGTACCCATAAACACATAAAGTCTGGGAGAAGTGGGCCACAGATGTGGTTAAACTTAGGTGTGTTATAACACACCACAGCACTTTCAAGAGCTCTCTTGTCACACCTAACGATGGATGGAAGAGGCTTGCGGAGCAGGAGCCTCGCCTTATGTGCAGCCTGGAGAAGAGGTATGTGTGTGCGAGTGTATGCTGCGCACAAGTGTGTGTCTGCCTGCCTGCCTGCCTGTGTGTGTGTGTGCGTGCGTGCGTGCGTGCGTGCGTGCTGTGTGTGTGTGTGTGTGTGTGTGTGTGTGAAGGGTGTCCCTGTGTCAGATGAGAAGATGCCCTGATTATTTCTGTGTTGGCTTTTTCTGTGGGTTCAGAAGCCAATGGCGGTTTGTAGTTGGTTGCTTTGAATTCAAGGAGGAAGGAAGAGGAGAGTCCCAGGAGTGTAATCAGAGCCCATGCTTCTAATCATCCGGACTTTGCTTCTAAAACCTATGCCTGAGTGTACCTGGTGAGACTGCTAAACCTCCCACAGTGGCAAGCTCAGTTTCTTGAGTGTTTGCAAAGGAAAATGGTCAGGGATTTCCTTTTGTGCCTCTCTGACCTCTGGGTCTCCTTCAGGTCCCGCCTTCATCCTTGTGGTGGGCTTCATCTCTCTCCTGTAGTGACGGAAGCTGCACAGCTGGTAGAAAAGACTGGCTTCTCCCGGTCTCTGCTGGGCCTCAGAATGTCCACCATAACTCTATAGGTACAGCTAACCAGTTTTTGCAGAGTTTTGAGTTATCTTTGTTCAGGGAACTGCCCGCCCACAGGATCAAGGTTTTCATGTGGGTAGTGTAAGATCTGAACAGCCCCTCACTGTGATTCTGCCTCAGGAAAAGATGTGCAAGTGTTTTAAGTGGCTTCGCCAGCTTCAGCTCACCACTCCCCAACCCACTCCCAGTAAAATCAGTAATCTCTTATCTGAGAGCATCTTGTGCAGACCTCTGGGGTAGCTCCATTCAGGGCTGCCTGCCCCTGCCCCTCCAGGTGCTACACACCAGACGTTGGATCTGGGGGAGTGTCTGTGCCCCCAGGGACTAGTACATTAAGTTTTACATTTGTGCCAGTCCTTCTAAGGGCCCTGATGTGGACACAGGGCTCAGAGATCTCAGACCTGGGACTGAAGTCAACCCAGCCCTCACCTGCTCTTAGCTCTGCTTCCATATACTGGCTCATTTGGGAAATACCCTCTGCACGTTGGCCTCAGTGTCACTGAGACACCAGATTAACTCCCTCAGACTGAGTGAAGCTCCTAATGTTTAAAAAGGGTGTTGTGCATGATCTTGTCATGTTCAGTGTGTTGTAGAAGGGTGTGTGTGAATTATGAAACTAACACTGATTCTCAAAGGAGACAGTACAGACATTTCCGTACTGGAGTGTAATGCTGAGAGGGGGAGTTTAAACCTGTCCTGGGCCTGATGGCTGGATTCAGTGTGGGAATCGTTTGTGCTATCAGAATGGTCTCTGCATCTACTGGAAGCAGTAAGTAGAGGGCCTGGCTCCTTGGCCTGGCGCTTCTGATCGGCGAGTGTGCACCTGGGCCACCCTCTGGCGTGTCATACACAGTACAGTGTCTCAAGCCTTTTCTTCTCCCCACAGCTAGCATGCCCACCAGTGAGACAGAATCTGTGAACACGGAGAACGTCAGTGGTGAAGGCGAGACCCAGGGATGCTGTGGAAGTCTCTGGTGAGTGTGGGTGGAGCTCCCCTTACCCCAAGGTTTAGAGATGCTAATGCTGGGGGAAAACAAAACAAAACAAAACGAAACAAAAAACAACATCCCAGAGGTCAGTGGAGTCTTGGGGGTCTTGTAGGGAAGTAGCTGGGCTCTGACAGGCTGCCTCCATCCCTTTGGTACCCCTCCTCCTGGGCCAGGCCTGTTGGGCCATCACAGCATCTCACATGCCTGTCTATGAAACTGCCCTGCTGAGGCAGAGACTGGGGAGTGTGCTGCTTAACCCAGCCACCTGCTGTGTTCATTAGGTGCTGGTGGAAAAGAAGAGAAGCGGCCAAGACTGGGCCCTCTGGGTGTCGGCGGTGGGGGTAAAGGCTGAATTCTCCTCCAGTTGGGCTTGGCATCTGTGCTTTGAAGGGAGAGCTTGAATGGCAGGGTGGCTGACCAGAGTGTGCCACACTCAAGTGTCCTTTCAGGAGCGGGACCGGGGACCTGGAGGCCCTACCCTCCTCTGTTCGTGGCCTCTCCTTTAGGAGCCGTGCCTGCACTACCCTTTCCTAACCCTGTGGGACACCATCCCATTAAGGCTTCTGGGCTCTCTCTGGATGACTGGGCTGCAGTCGCAGGGGTTGGGGGTGGGGCAGCAATGCAGAGTGTGCAGAACTGCCTGCTTTGGGGAGCCTTGTGCTGTTTCGATCCCTTTGCTTCTTGCCTGTGTCCTTTACATCTCATTCCTGTAAAGTACAAGTGTCATTTTTAAGAGAACTCAACCGCATTTGGGGCAGAGTTTTTATAAAAATGTCACACTGTGTTGTCGTGCCACCAATGGCTCGTGGAGTGATTTCGCCTCAGTTCTCCTCCCGATCTTCCCTCCCTCCCTGTGACATCAAGTGGGCTGGGAATGGATTTGCCATCCCTGTTTTACCAATGACAACACTGGGGCTCTAGGGCATGCTGTGTCCTCATTCTCACCCACTCGGTGATCAGGGAGCCGGGACTCGGTTGACAGGAGCATGGGTCGCTACTGTTGAAATAGGGCTGTGGATTACAGAGGCCCTCCTGGCTTTCCCTGGGAGACAGGACAAGAACTCCACATCTGATCTGTTTCCAGGGCCCCGCTGCAAGGACATCTGAGAGTTTTCTCTTGCTTGGCTTCTCAAGGGCGCTCCCCCACCTCCTGGCACACTAGTAGTACTTTGACATCTGCTCTGTCCTTAACCCACCTGGCTGGCTGTAGGCACGGGGACCAGAGTTCTGGCTTCTGTGCATGGCTTTAGCCATCTCTGCTTCAGTGATGGGAGTATATGCTGAAATCTTCCAAGTGGGAGTCTAAACATTGTTTTCTTCCCTTTCAGTCAAGCCATCTCGAAATCCAAACTCAGGTCAGTATCTTCTTTACATTTTTATTCTTTTTTTCCTCCCTGAGAGCTTGTGTTTGGCTTTTTATGTTACATTTTAAAATTCTGACTTTTACAAAGAATTGGTCTAGATTTGAGCTTAAACATGGATCCCAAATTTCAATGAGTTTAGGTGTTCCAGTCCCGCTTAGAGAAGCAGGACAGGAATGTCAGAGCATTTAAACTAGCAGGGAACAAGAACACATGAACAATGCTTTGCATCCTTACCCACCCTGCAGTCACTTCTCATAATGTTTTCCCTAAGAGAAGTTTCAAGAAGACAGCTAAGGCACCTCACAGCACTCAGTTTCTTGACCTGGATGCAGACTAAATGTTCACTTTGTAAATCTCATTGAACTGTATGCTTGCATTTTGTGTGATTCTCCTTATGTGTTCTGTATCAATTAAAGACTTCTCCTGTTGTACACAAACACAAACATATAACACCTAAGCCTATAGAAACTCTAAAAGAAAACAGGAGGAAAAGCATTGGGACCATCGGTTAAGTGAAGGTTTCTTAAAATTCATTGCCCAATAAATACACAATCCATATTAGAAAAAAAATTGATAGGTTGGTCCCCGTAAGAATTAGAGCCTCTAACTTTGTTTTTATTATAAAACAAAAAGATAAGCCACAGACCTGATAAAAATATTTGCAAACCATATTTGATAAAGACTAGTATCTAATATAGAGAGAATAATATGTAAAGACACTATCAATGGCAAAACAAACCTATAAAAGAGGAAAGAAGGTTCTAGCAGGCAGGTCACAAAGAGGAGAAATGCATGATAAATAAGCACATGAACACAGTTTGCTTGGAAAATGTAAGTTAAAACTGTAGTTTGATGCCACTGTATACTGATACAAGTAGATCATGTTCAAATATCTGGTGATGCCAAGTACTGACAAAGATGCTGGTGGTTATTTTTATGTAGTGCCAGCAGACATATTAAATGATGTAATTATTTTGAAAAAGCACTTACCAGTTTCTTGCAATGTTACATTAATGGTATGGCCTACCAATTCCAATTCCAAGGTATTTATGTAAGAGAAAGACATATAACACATGTATGTGTTTATAGTAGCTTTATCCATAATTACTTTTAACTAGAAATAACCCAATGCCCATCAAATGGTAAAATGAGCAGATCAATTGTGATTTATCCATGTGGTGAAATACTTCTCAGTGACAGGAAGACAGAGAATAAAAATAGTGAGAGGGCCACTGAGATGGCTTAGTGGGGAAGGTGCTTGCTGTGCAAGGCAGGTGACCTGAGATCTAGCCTAGAACATACATAGAAGTGGAAGAGAACCATGGCTCAGCCCATTTAGCCCCCACACAACACACCCCGTGTACATATACACACACAATAACATTAAGGGTTTTTAAATTACTGATAATGTAACAATAGGGATGAATCTCAAAAGCATTCGCATGAGTAAAAAGCCTCAAGAGGATACATATCATGGTTCTGCCATGATCCCATGGCGGTCTGGCTGTAACAGAAGAGAAGACAGACCACTATATGGGCCTGGGGGTCTGGGGATGCAGGCCATGAAGGAACTCGCATGACCGATGGAAGTGTCCTATGCTCTGACCAAGTGTAGACCTAAAAAGAATAAACCTGTTGCATAGAAAGTATATCTCAGCCTCACTGAGTAAAATTTAAGGGTTGTTTTCTAACCAAAGACAACAGAAATGCTTCCTTATTTGGCACCTGCCTCTCGTCTCCTACTTTAGCTTTTGTCATTCCTCCCCAACTGTGTAGCCATACTGAACTATCCTATTTTCATAGGAGCCTTGCCCTGGTGCCTCCGCCTCCAGGGTCTTTGGCCTGATGTTTTTCTATGGAGACTGCACCTGCCAGAAAGCTCTAAGTCATCATGGCCCAGCCCAGCTCTTTGATTTGCAGATATGACTTCTCTGGCTCTTCCAAAGAGCATGCAGGCTCCCTTCTCCCTGTCCCCACACCTTAAATCTGGGGCTGGACTTGTATCAATTTGCAGGTGTCATTTACCCATAACCACTTCATGCCTATCAAGGCCAACAACCCTGGAAAAGTGCCTTTTGCATTTCCATTTACCAGTACCAGGCACCTGCATAGCCAGGAATGAAGACTCTCTACCACCCACACATGATTGAGCCCAGGGGAGTCAAACTAGTATTGTTATATGTTTCCAGGGGATATGACACTGAGGTCTTTTAGATGCTGTATTCACTTATACCTTGTCACTACTGTGCAAAATAGACCTATCAAGCATAGCCTTTTGGGACCGCCTTACTTATTTGTATGGGATCACGTGTCCCAGGAGAGCTCAGCTGTGAGCTGTTACAGTCCTCAGTGGGTTGTCTGTGCTGCTCATCATGTTTCTAGGTGCCGTTTGTCCCATTGGAAACTGCAAAGCAGAATAAAAGCAAAGCCCAACTTGCCAGATCCAGGTCTGTGTGAGGCTGCCCATTGCTCATCCCTCGATGGCTTCCTGGGTTGCATGTGTTTAGCATAGCAACACAACTGAGTCAGCCAGGGCTACATGGAAGCAGCCTAGATTTTCCTCCCGAGTCAAACCTCTAGATGAAGTGCCCCATGACAGACACTGAGACAGAATGGCCGGACGGGAAGGGACTTTGCAACCGGGCTAGTTCTTCCCTGGGTTCCAAGTTGGTGACAGCAGTCTGTGGGTCTGTGGTGCATATTGTCCACTTATGGCAAGCAGATGGGGACTGTTTTCTGAATGGAGACAGGCAAAGGAAGAAAATGTCTTTCCCTAATTACAAACAGAGATGGAAGGTGGGTGGGGACATGTCACGTGTCTGTTTGGTTCTGCTCATTTTATTTTTATGAAAACACGATTCAATATTGGCTCTTCTCCTAAAGGTATATTTTGAGCATCGCTAGTTAGAAGGGTGTCTGATGACTCAGCCTAAAGATGCATGCCCCACTCAGCTTTGACACCTACGAAGCACCAGAGGAATGTCAGAGATGTGAGAAAGGATTAAAGGCTTCCTTAAAAAGAGAGTTATGGCTATGGATCGCTTTGCTGCCTAGTAACTTCTGTATAATGATAAGCTGTACATGAGATACATACAATAAGCTAAGTGGTTCTGCCCCTCGGCCCCCAACAGATCACATGCCATATGGCACCTATAAGATCTTTGTGTGTATACCAGTGCAGTCTTGAATCTGCTTGTGAGTCTATGATGTCTAGGTCTGTAACCCACTTTCAGGCTGCATATGTCAGATCCTGAAGTTATTTATAGCAGGGAAAGTGATAGCACAATTCATTCAAGATTATACTGTTGAAAGCTGTTAAGACTAACAGTTTTATCATGGGTCTGTTCGTTTCTCTGCTGGTGGTTCATATCCTTCCTTTCTAAGCCACCTAATGTGAACTTTTACTACTCAGTAAAGTTTATTGGCCTCTGAGATGCCATATTTGTCCATGGCCTAGGGAGCAATGTTTGCTTGTTTTTCAGCCGACGCTGGCGTCGCTGGAACCGATTCAATCGCAGGAGATGCAGGGCTGCTGTGAAATCTGTCACGTTTTACTGGCTGGTTATTGTCCTGGTATTTCTCAACACTTTAACTATTTCCTCTGAGCACTACAATCAGCCTGACTGGCTAACACAGATTCAAGGTATGACTGGAAGTTCTTCTTTTGTTCTGAAGTAGAGGTGCTTGTAGCTCACTGCTGTTCAGCATTATCCATCTGAATTGTAGTGGGTTAGCAGTTAGAACTAAGAAGGAAGTAGAACAATTCAGACTCAGGCAAGCCCGGGACCAGGTGTGCTGCCTACACTACGCAGTGTCAGCTAACTTATGCCCCAACCTTGAGGTAGCCCAGGACCCAGGGATTATGGAGTTGGTACACTCTTCTCCTGCCACACTGGAAACTTTATCCCCACTTTAGTATTTTTGGTAAGTGGTTTAGTGGTTTTTATTCCACTGCTTTAGATGGCTAGAATTGGGGTGTGTTGGGTCATCCTTTTAGACTGGATAGTTTTGAATTCTTGAGTAGTCTTTCTGTAATTTGCTTCTGCTACCCTCAGCCTACTTGGCAATATTTTTTGCTACTAAAAAGTTACTTTGGGACTTTGGAGATAGCTCAGTAAGTAAAGTTCCTGTGCAAACATGAAGGCCCAAATTCAAATTCCCAGAATGCCTGTGTAAAAAGCTAGGCACAGCAATATAACCTGTAACCCCAGCGCTGTGGAATGGACAGAAAAAAGAGGATTGCTGGGACTAGCATGGGTCAGTGAGAGGCCCTGCCTCAAGGGAATAAGGCTGAGAGTGATCTAGTGGAGCGTGCAGCGTCTTCATTTGGCCTCTGCACAGGTCACCCCCACACATGTGTTGGTAAACACACACACACACACACACACACACACACACACACACACACACACACACACACACACACACACACACACACACACACACACCTCTGTATGGGGAGAAATGTGTGTGGGTGATGAAGGCATTAAAGAAAAAAATACTATAATGTAATCCAAGTGCATACTCTTACAGGGTTTAGTGTTGAGAGGTTCAGGGATTCATGTGATACCATTTCATAGTCCATGAGGCCCCGAGAAACAGAGTGACTTCTGCAGACTCCCATCTGGGTCATGGCCAGCAGCAATAAGGATGGTCCCTGTCACCAGTGCAGCAGTGCAGCTGGGATGAGCCCTTGCCGTGTCTGCCGTGGGCACTGATAGAGAGAGGTGCTGTTGGGATGAAGAGCGTGCCTGCCCTTTGTCTTTCCAGACATTGCAAACAAAGTCCTCCTGGCTCTGTTCACCTGTGAGATGCTGGTGAAGATGTACAGCTTGGGCCTCCAGGCATATTTTGTCTCTCTCTTCAACCGGTTTGATTGCTTTGTGGTGTGTGGGGGGATCACCGAGACCATCCTGGTGGAGCTGGAGCTCATGTCTCCTCTGGGGGTCTCCGTGTTCCGCTGTGTGCGCCTCCTGCGGATCTTCAAAGTGACCAGGTAAAGATGTGGGCACTGTGCTGGTGCTTGGTCCCTGTTCCCTCCCTGACCAGGTGATGCTCTTGTCTTCCCCCATGGCCTCTGGGTTCACTCCCTGCTCTTGACTTGTAGGCACTGGACTTCCCTGAGCAACTTGGTGGCGTCCTTGTTAAACTCCATGAAGTCCATTGCTTCGCTGCTGCTACTGCTTTTCCTCTTCATCATCATCTTCTCCTTGCTGGGGATGCAGCTGTTTGGTGGCAAGTTTAATTTTGATGAAACCCAGACCAAGCGGAGCACCTTTGACAACTTTCCACAAGCACTCCTGACTGTGTTCCAGGTGAGCCCTCCAGCCTCGCACGCACACACATACACACACACACACACGCATGCATGCATGCACACACACATGCACACACGCATGCACACACACGCACGCATGCACACATGCATGCACACACACGCACATGCACACACACGCACACACGCACGCACACACACATACACACATACACATACACATACACATACACATACACAACACATACACATACACATACACACATGTGCACACATGCACGCACGCACACAACACACGCACACACGCACGCAAACACACAGACACACGCATGCACACACGCACGCACACACACACACATGCACACACATGCATGCACACACACACATGCACACACTCATGCACACACATGCACACACATGCATGCACACACACACATGCACACACTCATGCACACACATGCACACACGCACACACACATGCACACACGCGCACACACATGCACACACTCGCGCACACACACTCATGCACACACACACGCACACACACGCACACACACGCACACACACACGTATGCACACACACGCATGCACACACACAGGCACACCTGCCCCATCCTAGAAACAGTTGGTGTGAGTGGGAACGGAGAGCTGGAGCCCTTGCCTTCTCGGATCTGCCTGCAGCTCAGTAAGACACAAAGATGGCATTTTATCAGTCATTTCTGCTCCATGATTCTCTGGAAAATGTTATGTCATGTAACTTATTTTACCGTGTCTTCAAGCTACCTATGTGATATGACAAACCAAAACACTTTTGACACTTTTGACTTTATGAGATCTCTGTGATAAAATCCTCGTTAGTCAACAAACTAGTTTGTTTGCTTTTTTTCTTTTTCTTTTTTTCTTTTCTTTTCTTTTTTTTTTAATCACAAGGTATGTTTGCAATCCTAGTTAAAATAGACTCAAGCCAAGAAGTGAATTTGGAAGCCATAGCTGGGATGTATTGATAAGTATTCGGAGGAATGTGGGTGGTAGAGGCTGTGTCTGCTTCTGCCCTGTGCTTGGAATGAGGCACAGGCTCTGAAGCTCATTGTGCTGGGGGCCTCTGACAATGTCTCATAAGGAACCCTGTGGCTGGAGGAGCAGCACACTCACCACAGTGCACTCCTGGGCTGGGGTACACTGAGCCCTGCTCCCATGCTTTCAGCCAGGCCCCTGACTCGGTCAGAGTCTGACAGATTAGCTTACTTCCACCCTCACCAGATTTCATGTGTGATATCAGCAAACAACTAATCCTGTGAAGAGACGGGGCATCATGGGAAGAGCATAAATCACAGTGTTTTTCCCTGTTCTCGCTTCTGTGACTTTGATAAGTCACTTGTCCTTTTCTGAAGGAACACGAAGTCTAGAGAGCATGGGCTAGCAGGTTTCTTACATGGTCATGTGAGATTCATAGAAATCACAGCTGTAAGCTGGGGCTTTGCAAACATTTGCTGCTTGCAACCATTTTCACCCCCAAGAAGTTTTTTTTTTTTTACACAACCCTATGTATAGTGGTGTGTGCATGCATGCATTTGTGTGTGTTCCTGAGTGTGTGCACAAGTCAAAATATTTGCTGATAATGAATCATAAAGTATTAAAACAAAAACTTGTGCCTAAATATTCTCCCCTCCCTCCCTCCCTCCGTCTCTCTCTCTCTCTCCCCTCTCTCTCTCTCTCATGCACACACACACACACACACAAATTAAAAATCCAGTAAACCTTAAAAATTTAAAGAGCATATCTTGATAGATATATGTTTTAACATTTGTTAAAGATAAATGCAAGTTTGCATACTAATCCATACAATAAATAAAGAATAAATTTTTCGGGCTGGGGAAAGTTGGTGGGCACCTGCCACACATGAGGACCTGAGTTTGGGTTCCCAGTACCACATAGAAAGCTGGACATGGCAGCTCTTATTAGTAATCCCAGTATGGGAGCACAGTAGAGACGGGGTTCCCTGGAGCTCATTAGCCAGCCAACCTGGCCAAGCCAGTTAGCTCCAGCTGGGCTCAGTGAGAGACCCTGTCTCAAAACACACAGTGAAGAGTGATTGAAGAATACACCCAACATTGATGTCTGACTGAGACCTGCATATACACCACATGAACATGTATAGACACATGCAATACACACACACACACACACACATGCACACCTTGGCCGAATGCTAAAAGATATAGAGCATCTTCATCATTTTTCAAATTATTGACATTTTGATTTTATAATCATCAGTTCTTAGAATGCCATTTTATATAAATACATAGTACAAAACAGCAGAATTATGTCTAAAGCTCTTTCAGAAACTATTGGAAATTCTACCTTATTTTATATAACAAGTTGTTTTGTTGTTTTTACAAATTTCTTAACTGAAACAGAAGTTTTTAAAATCAAATATTTGAATACAATCCAGTCCAAAGACACACTATTGTGAGAGCTGTATACAGAGGAATTGTGATAGGATAACAATGCAAGTCATTGATTTATGTAATTAAGCACATGTTTTTCTGTAAGAGCAGGAAACTTAGTGTGTGCAGTAAAAACACTGCTGTTTATATACTGCAGTAGACTGCAATCCAGGCCAAGAGAATCCAGGCAGGGCTCGATGGCATTGCATGGTATGAGCGCATGCATGCACAGGGCTAAGTGGGCATGTTGTGAACTCAGTGTAAGGCAGCAGGGCACTGTGCAGTGCAGCATGGCTAAATGAAGCAGAGGACATCACCTGTTCATTAAAGATTTTTTAATGATTTTTAATTCATTTTTGTTTGCTGTGTGTTCAGAAATCTTTTATTCTTTACCAAGGCCTTTATAACCTCATGGCCAGTTAAGTGACCTCATATGAAGTCACTCCTCACAGTTTGAAAACCATGATAGTCTACAGTCTTATTTTAAACTATTTAAAAATCATGGCTATTAGTTAGTTACTATTTTTTTCTTATTTCTTTCAGGAAACACTTGTTTCCTTTTTCTTGCAATGGTATAAAATGTGATATAAAAAGATACAAAGTGGCAATCCTCCCACCCAGCCACCAGCTCTTTCTGGGTGGTAACCACTGCTGACCTGTTTCCTGAGTGATCTTAGATAGGCATTTGCTCATGGGTGAGAACATTCTTCCTGCTTACCTATGGTGAGTTTGCACAGGGACAGCCTACTCCACATACCGCCTGGCATCTTGTTTTAGTTTGCTTTTATCTTTAAAACATGGGTTACTCACTTGATCCACAAGAGTTTGCACCCTTCTTCCAAGCACATCATAGACAATGGTTGTGGGTTGCCACTATTTTTGTGGCCAGCCCCTCACAGAGCTCCAGTGGGTGGAGCTCAATACACAGGACACACTAGTCACACTTGAGATACTAGATGTGCAGGACATGTCTTCCATACGGAACTTCTGGGTAAAGGGCCTGCCTCTTACTCAGTGCCCTCACAAAGCTCTGCTTGACATGGAGTCCATTCACTGTCAGGCAGCAGCGTGGATGCCTCCTATGCCTCCTTCCCTTTGCTGAGGTGGGTGTCTGTTTCATCACTGCTACTAGCCTGCCAAGTGAAATGGTTTCTCATTGTAGTTTTATCAGAGCCACTTTTCTAATTATTTGCTCTTTTGCTGTTCACGTCTGATCTGCACAGAAGATAAACTCTGTCTGTCCTGGAACTCACTCTGTAGACCAGGCTGGCCTCCAATTCACAGAGATCCATCTACCTCTGCCTCCCGAGTGCAGGGGTTAAAGGCGTGCTCCACCACTGCCCAGCTCAATGTATTATTTAATTTTGCATTTTAAAAAACCACAGTCTATATTTATCTGATTGGATTTCAGAATGAATTGGATTACCAGGTACCATCAATAGAGAGAAGATTACATTTGAAACTGGTTATTCCTACTCTTGAGATGTTTTATATGCTTTCATGTGACAGAATTCCCTGATTCTGAAAATGCATAGATAAAATTTCCCGTCTCTGAAGTACATTTTCTATGCAGAATACTAGGTAGTGAGTAAAATGAATAAGAAGAACCTGGTTAGACCACTATAGCCAGGATTTCTGCATATCTCTCTCTCTCTCTCTCTCTCTCTCTCTCTCTCTCTCTCTCTCTCTCTCTCTCTTTGTGTGTGTGTGTGTGTGTGTGTGTGTGTGTGTGTGTGTGTGTGTGTGTGTTTTAATCTATAGACAAAAGTGCCAGAAAGACACTTCATTTGTCAATTGCTGTCTAGGATGAATATTAGAAGAAACAACTGTTATTTGCAAAATTAAATAATACATTGAGCTGGGCAGTGGTGGAGCACGCCTTTAACCCCTGCACTCTGGAGGCAGAGGTAGATGGATCTCTGTGAATTGGAGGCCAGCCTGGTCTACAGAGTGAGTTCCAGGACAGACAGGGCTACAGAGAGACCCTGTCTTAAAAACCAAAATACTTAATAACAATAAGGAGCTGAAGCTTCGGGAAGACAGCAGATAGATCAATTTCAGCTGAGAAAAGCCACTGAGGCCAGAGTTATCAGTGGTCCAGGAACGCTGGCATAGCAGCTGTGATCTGAGGTGTCTTTTGCCAGTTGTCTGACCCCAGCCTTGTCTTCTCAGATCCTGACAGGTGAGGACTGGAATGCGGTGATGTATGATGGCATCATGGCCTATGGAGGCCCATCCTCTTCTGGAATGATTGTCTGCATCTACTTCATTATCCTTTTCATCTGTGGCAACTGTATCCTTTGGGACTGTGTGGTCCCCATCACTGCCAGGACTGTGTGGTCCCCATCACTGCCTTCTTGTCTCTGAATTTCCCAGTGGTTGTAGCTATAGGGGTAAGGGAGACAAATGCCTTCCCCTTATTAACTCCATGCTGCCTTTATCTCCACATGGCAGATGGGGGCCGCATAGTGTGAGTCACACAGTAACAGTACGTATACAGGCGCCAGCAGGTCAAGGGTTCAGTGTCATGTCTCAATATTGGATGAGCACGGAAGCCTGGTGTTTATGTTGTCAACCCATGAGCAGTGAAGGACCCTGATGGATTGTCCCAGTCTTGCTCTGCTCACCTGTCTTCCATAGCATATATTCTCTGACTTTTGATTCCTCTTCCCTGCTGAGACATATCTTAGACTTCTACAGTTGACTTTATTTACTTCCACCAGCCCCTTCAGGATCTTTTAAAGTTTGGTGGTTGTGTATGTTTTCTCTCTGGCTCCTCCATGCCTAGCATAGGGCCTATCATATGAAGATCCTTCATAACTGTGGCAAATAAACATGTGTGCAGACACACGCACACCTCATGTTCTCCTGCTGTGGATGAGTTCCTAGTGGCCTGGATCCCTGTGTCTCCTCCCCCTCCTTCTTTTTTAAGTTGTGGTTTTTCGAGACAGGGTTTCTCTGTGTGTAGTCCTAGCTGTACTAGAACTCATTTTGTAGACCATGCTGGCCTCAAACTCACAGAAATCTGCCTGCCTCTGTTTCCTGAGCACTGGGATTAAAGGTGTGCACTGCCACTGCTGGCTTCCTCTGGGTCTTCTTTTGCTCTTTGCTGAACTTTCTTCAGCATGGAAACCCTGAAGAATCTCTGTGCCGTGAGATTTCTGGGGAAACCCTATCTCAGCATGCCCACTACATTCCTGAGTCCCTGGGCTCGGTCCTGGTGCCCTATCCTCCAGGGAGCTCCTCTGCTCAGAGATGAGCTCATTGGCCTGGGATCCCCCTCACATGTTGTCCATGTCTGTGGCTTGTGTGCAGAGTCTATGGTGCCCTGGAATTCCGGTGAGCACTCCGCCTCCCCAGCCAGGCGACAGTGCCATGGAGCAAAAGTCTTTTTGGTGTTTGCTCGTTTCCTGATAGAACAGAGCATAGTGGCCCTCAAGGACTATAGCCACACTGTGGTTTCCTGCCACTCCTCTCTGACTCCACATTGAAGCTCTTTGTGGCATATGCCACCACACGAGGTCCTTAAAGAGGTGCTTATGTTGTCTGTCTCCATTGTATCTTGCTTCCTCCAATATCCCCAGTGCCCACCGGGGGGCCCCCTGCCCAAGGTGCTCTGTAGATCTTTCTGAGTGAATTCACAGAAGACCCCTGCTAAGGAAGTCTGGGCCATGTCTCTGAATGCAGGCGACATAGCCATCCAGATTTGCACTCCACTTCCCACAAGTTTAGTGTCACTGCAAGGCCAGGGATTATTTCCTCATGGGGTCCATTGAGAGACATGCTTGGTACAGCCATTCCCAGTGCTGACCTCTGTCTAAGCCACCATTCCAAAGCCTGTCTGAGGAGTTTCTTGCTTCCTATGCTATCTCCAGCCCAGGACAGATATTTTTTCCAGGTTTCGATGTAACTCGCCCAGGTTTCTGTCCTCTTGGAAGTCTTGAATAGATCTAGATATAACATTCCTTCACAACAATTTTACCAGTAGGCACTTGTTAGCTTTCACTGATATATGTGTTTAGCAGCCCACCTGGAATCCTCTAATATACAGGGCATGTGGGGCCACAGTCTACCTACCACTCCTGTCTCTCCTATGCTCTTGCTGTAGGCTGAGCATCAGGACTAGGGGAATGGCCATCCAGCACAAGACCATCTCATGGATGACCCTCATCCCCCTGGGCTTCTTCTCACAGTGTTCATTAAAGCTAGTAAATAAGGAAGTAACTGCATCTTATAACTTGAGGCTCTCATTAAGATAGCATTTTTCCCCTAAAAATTCTAGAAAACATTACAGCAGTTTTATAATTTAAAAACATAAAAGCTTAGTCACCTGATATACTAGCATTTACAAAAGTATGTTCAGCCCCAAGTCTGGCTACAGTGTGGGCCCTTCAGAACACAGCCTAGCTTCCCCTGGCAGGAGAGCTAGCTTGCCACCCATAGCCGGTATCTGCAAAGTGAAGGATAAAGGAGCTAGCTACAGACTCTGGAGGCCATGCTAGAGGAAAAAGCCTCCTGCTATTTTATGTGATGAGATCATCATTTCAATCACATGTGGCCTTTGAAGGCATCTGGTTTGCCAAGGAATCCCTTGAATGTATATGTGGTAATATGTGCTTTCAAAGAAAACAAAACACAATGTGCTTCATGAATGAATAACACTATCTAAGCGAAGAGGCAGCGAAGTGTGTGTTTCCATGGATCTGTGTGGATATTCAGGAGATCCCACATAGGTTTCTATGCTTCTCATTTGTTTTTAAAAGAGGAATTTTACCAAGTTCTCCAGCTGTACCAACTGAGTATCACACTGGGGTCAGTTACCCACCCCCAGATACCATGAGCAGAGGAGTGTGGCGTTGCCATTATCAACTATATGTCGTTGCATTTAAAAACATGTTGTACCCTTAAGATTTTCAAATTAGATATCCTACTGAATGTCTTCTTGGCCATTGCTGTAGACAATTTGGCTGATGCTGAAAGTTTGAACACTGCTCAGAAAGAGGAAGCTGAAGAAAAAGAGAGGAAAAAAATTGCCAGGTAATACTGTTTTCACTGAGGCATTTTCCCAGAGGTGCTGGGAGTGCCCGGCCATGCTTCCCAAGAGGTGCTAGAGGCTTAGGCGTGCTCTCAGGAAGAGCTGAAGCCCCTATTGCTGCTTTGCAGTGGTTATGGGTGACCATGTGGTACCAACTAAGGAGAAGGGACTCTGGGGTAGAAGCCAGGCACTTGGCTCTTATCCTCAGAGCAAAAAAGGAAGTCATACATCCCTGTACCTAAAGAATCACTGCAGTTAATTCTCGTATCATAAATTAAACGATGCATTCAATGCTGGTTAGCTCTTGGCTAAGAATTTTAATAAGATGATATGTGTAGTGGCCCCATTGCATTAGAAGTGCAGGAAGCCCCAAGATTGTGTTGTCCTGTAGTCTTGCCATCAGTGTTTCCAATTGAATTCTGGTCCTCCATCCAGCGCTGTTGATTTAGATTCCTGGCTAGATCTTCAATACACAGCAATATGGTTATTTGGTTTCTTGTGTTCCTTCATCTGTAGAAAAGAAAGCCTAGAGAATAAGAAGAACAACAAACCAGAAATCAACCAGGTAGCCAACAATGACAACAAGGTATTTTTTTCCAAAATAACTTTTCTGTGTTTCAAAGTGAATTTCTTGGTGCCTCTGTCACATGATATGTTGATGTAAAAAACGGAACCTGCCATGTAGGCACTGGGGATTCTGATTGAGTTAGAGAGAGACCTGATAAACCAATATTTTACCATAGAATATGGATATTCGAGGAATTGGACCACTTTTGTTTTGAGTTGCAACTAGTGATCAGACATAACCCATGGTTACAGTTATGTTAGTGTCTTTTTAGTGGTTGTTAAAATCTGGGCATTTAGTCGATGACCTTAGAGCCCAGGTGATCTAGGAAGCTTCAAGGCTGCACTACCAGGCGTCATCACACTCACTTATGACAGCTCTGGATATTTCTGTGATGTGTTTGTTCATTGAGTTGATAAACACTGAGTGACAGTTGTTGTGAAACAGTACCTCCATGGAGTTCACAGTTTAATTGAGAGACAGGAATCTAAATGTGGTTATCACACGGTGTATGTGCCTGCACTGGGATGGCAGAAGGACAGAACCACAGACAGTGACCACTGCCCATGACCTAGGTGGTGGTCCATACCTGCTCTTGGCCCTTTTGGCTGAAGCAGAATCTTCATCTATTATCTGTGTGTGTGTGTGTGTGTGTGTGTGTGTGTGTGTGTGTGTGTGTGTGTGTGTGTGTGTGTACGCAGGCGCATGCACGTGCCTGCGTACACACACACACACACACTTGCATAAGAGCCCTCATACTGCTGAATGGCAAGGAAGCCCTCTGGCTTTGGCCCTCTGAAGTACATTAAGTCAGCGTTCCCTGTCTTTGTCCTAGGTTACAATTGATGATTATCAGGAAGAGACTGAAGATAAGGACCCTTACCCACCCTGTGATGTACCAGGTATGTGGGGCAAAGAGGCCCACAAGTTTAGAGATATGAGGGGGGACAGGCAGTGGTCATCATGCTGGGTTGCTGAGACCTCCAAGGCCATAGGTCCCATTGTCTTAGAGAGCAGTTAGCTCTGCTTTTCCCCAAAGTCAGGCAGAACAGATGGACTTAAATCCTAGGTTGCAAAAGAGGAAGATGGACAAATAGGCACAGCTTTTGCTAGAAAAATGGTTGTGGGGAATTGAAGCCTGAAGGCAAGTATGCCTGTGACTGGAAACCCACATTTTTCTGACTAAAACTGAGCAAGTGGGGGCAGCCAGTGTTGGGAAGGTGGCAGTGAAACTCACCTATGTCTCTGGCTATATCAATGTCACCTTCCCATATCTCATAGTGAGGTGAAGCAGACATGGGAGGGTGCCTCACCCCATGCACATGGCAGATTATACTCTAAAGAGAACGGAAGGCTTTGGTTGGCGGAA
The DNA here is from genome assembly GCA_030556225.1 of Cricetiscus sungorus. Lineage (NCBI taxonomy): Eukaryota > Metazoa > Chordata > Mammalia > Rodentia > Cricetidae > Cricetiscus > Cricetiscus sungorus. The sequence goes on from JANBXA010000260.1 coordinate 3,342,360, forward strand.
GCAGCAGATGTTAAAGTTTAAGCCACATTTTTATGTGAAGTTGAGAACAATAATTCATACCCATACGTGATCTTTCACACCTATAAAAACTGTTCCATTTAAAGTAGGTGAAGAGGAAGAGGAGGAGGAGGAGGAGCCTGAGGTTCCCGCTGGTCCCCGTCCTCGCAGAATCTCAGAGTTGAACATGAAGGAGAAAATTGCACCCATCCCCGAAGGAAGTGCTTTCTTCATCCTTAGCAAGACCAACCCGTAAATACTTTTCTTCCTAGTCCCATTGCCGCTTGAGGACAGTGTGGGTGGAGGGAAGGAAAGTGGCTCACAGCCCCCTGCTGACCCTGTGTGTCCCTGGACCCCTCTCCTCCTCTCACTCCCTCTTCTCTTCCTTGCCTTTGCCATACATTTAGCCCTGGGGAAGTCCTGATCGCTTGAGGGTGCCACAGAGTCCCGGGAGGAGCATGCTCTAGAATCCCTACCCCCACCTCTCCTGCATGGGAGCAGCAGTGGGGCAGAGTGTAGTTCAGTAAGACATTATGGTGCAGGCCATGGCTTTCTTGGTGTATACACTGACCACCTCTAGGACCCTTTCTTAACAAGTGGGTCTTGTCTTAAGATGCTTTATGGAATGAGAATTTTGTAAGCAGGTTCTGCACCGCATCTTCATTTCCAGGTCCCATTTAGGTGATTTTCCCCCTGTTGAGTTTTATGGGATTGCTCATGATGCTTTATAGGCTGCAAGCATTTGATTCAGCACTATGAAACTGCCTGAAATAGCATTTATCATATTAAAATGATAAGTGCTCACCAGGAACATGGTGATGACTCACAGACTGTGGGAAGAAGTCTATTTACTAGATGGTTTCTAGGTTTAAATCGCCTGGGATTAAGTGGGCTGCCAGGGGCATAGGTAGCTCCTGGAAGGGTTTCTAGAAGAATTGCAGAAGTAGTTCTTGGCTGTCAGAGAGGGACACTGTATAATTCACAGGCCATGCAGAGACTCAGGTGGGAAGGAAGGCAGGCTGGACTCCTTGAAACATGACAGTTTTGTGATCTTCTACAAGATTAATTTGTGGGTATTGTGTGTGAATGTTGGGAGCCATATGTTGGAAGACAACTTTACCGATTTGGTTTTCTCTCCCCTTTGTGTTGGTTCTGGAATGGAACTCAGGTTGTTGGGCTTGTATACAAGTTATCTGCTGAGTTATGTGGCCCACCCTGATGATTTTTATATAGCTCCTAACTGGATGTCCTTTGAAAACAACAGAAAAGACTGTGGCACTGTTAGTGAGGCCTGTAGTTCAGTGTGTGTGTGTGTGTGTGTGTGTGTGTGTGTGTGTGTGTGTGTATGTGAGTGTGTGTATATGTATGTGTGTGTGAGTGTGTGTGAGTGTGTGTGTGAGTGTGTGTATGTGTGTGTGAGAGTGTGTGTGTGTGTATGTGAGTGTGTGTATGTGTGTGTATGTATGTGTGTGTGTGTATGTGAGTGTGTGTGTGAGTGTGTGAGTGTGAGTGTGTGTGTATGTATGTGTGTGAGTGTGTGTGTGTGTGTGTGTGTGTGTGTGTGTGTGTGTGTGTGTGTGTGTGTGTGTGTGTGTAATGGCTCCATTTTCCCAGAAGCCAAGAGCACCCTTCCCTCATTGTCTTGGAAGGTCTGTAGACCATTCCTTTGTGGACAAAGAGGGGAACGTGTTTGAGTCTTAGTGTTAAACTAAAATCTTGGGGCAAATTAAATTTGACAGAGTGATTCACAAATGGAGCAGCCTCAAAGGCAGGAGCCAGCCGGTGAGTGCGGCCTGAGAGGTGGAGATGCCATCATGGTCGGCCCCTGGTGAAGGAGAGGGGCTTGGCAGGCCACCGCACCCCTGGCCTTGCTTCACTGTGTCTCACTTGGCAGCCCGGCCTCCAGTTAGTTTGTAACTAAGTTGGGTTGTAGTTTGTTGTGTAGTTTACTCAAGGGACTTAATCTGGCCCAGTTTTCTTTCATAAATTAGGCTTTATGCTGTGGTAGAAAAAAAAAAATAGTGGCAGACATGCCTGGATTTGAAATCTACCCCGGTCCTTACTAGCTTTGTTACCTTAACATTCTTTCATAGCCATAAACCTCAGTTTTGTCATATTTTGGGTTTTTTTTTTTTTTTTTTTTTTTTTAGTTTTTTTTCAAAACATGGTTTTTCTGTGTAGCTTTGCAACCTGTCCTGGAACTTGCTCTGTAGACCAGGCTGTCCTAGAATTCACAGAGATCCACCTGCCTCTGTCTCCTGAGTGCTGGGAGAAAGGCATGCTCCACCAACACCTGGCCAGTTTTGTCATATTTTTAATTATTTGGTTTTATGTGTATGATTTTTTTTTTTTGCTTGCATATATGTCTATGTGCTGCATGTGTGCAGTGTCCACAGAGGCCAGAAGAGGGCATTGGATCCCCTGAGACTGGAGGGTTGTGAACCCCTGTGTAGGTGCTGGGAACTGAACCCAGGTCCTCTGGAAGAACAACCAGTGCTCTTAACCACTGAGCCGTCACTGTGGGGACAGTAACCCCATGCGTAAGGATGGGATGAAATAGTCTCTGGGGAACCCCAGCACAAACTGCTCACACCACAGCTGGCTGTAGGCTTTGTGGGGCAAATTGTGGGCCTCACCATTCTTCCTGGGTGGAGAACAAGAGCACCCTGGCCTTTGGCCAGCTCCTCCTGATGTCTCCCCCAAGAAGTCCCGCACTGGGGAGGCCCCAGCAGGCTCTGGCCGGTGCCCATGCGTGCTTCTCTCAACAGGATCCGCGTGGGCTGCCACAAGCTCATTAACCACCACATCTTCACCAACCTCATCCTGGTCTTCATCATGCTGAGCAGTGCTGCCCTTGCAGCAGAGGATCCCATCCGCAGCCACTCATTCCGGAACACTGTAAGCCTCTGAGAGGGGAGGTGTGGGTGGGACTGCCCTGGGGGTCGGCCCTGCCTGTTTGCATCCTGCGCCATCCTGACAGAGGGCCCAGGCGTGGGTGCCTGCGGCCAGGGCTTCAGCAGTGTGTGGTGCCAGGGATTTGTGCTCTACACAAAGCAGATGGAAGCCTCTGTGGTACTGCCCGTGTCTTCAGAGACCCTGTTACTCCTTTCTTGAGTTGGGGGTCCCTTTCCCCACAAGAGGTGCAGTGATGGCTCCTTAGAGGTTTAGGTCTAAGGGGAGAAGGTGAACTTGAGCCCCAGCATGCCATAGGTCCAGGACCTCAGCCCTCAGGTTAGTGAACACAGTTCCTTCTGTGTGGAATTTACATGAGGCTGCTCAGCTACTCGGCTGATAAGAAACACCCGTCAGGGAAGACGTGTGGCTGAGCTGAAAGAGGCAACAGGTGGTGGTTAAATTTTCAATTATTTAACTAGTGCCTTAGTTTATGGATGGCGCCACTGATGCATCTGCGTCAAAAGACTCATTTCTAATTGCTTCAAGATCCCTTTCTTAGCAGTTCGTGTAACTCAGCCCTGAGGAAACTCCAAAGACATACTCAGACAGCCACCAAGGCACTGCCCAGGAGAGACAGGGAGTGCAAGGCTGTCAGATGTGCCTGCTCTTTCTGCACACCACAAGAGATTTTAGGGTTAAGGCATGTCAGGCGATCAATGACCCCAGCTTTGTCTTGATAATCACACCCTCATACCACAGCTCCCCATTTCCAGTTCCTGGCAAACCTACTGGTTAATGAAAGGGCGCGGTCAGGAGATGATGAAAAGGACCTTCCCCAGTGGTTCAGGTGAAGTCAAGATGAAGGCACTGAGCCTGCCTTAGTCTACCCTCAGACACTCTTTCTTCAGTCATTCCAGTGGAGTGAGCTCCCGTGGTCATTGAGCTCCATCATGAAAATGAAGCATGAGGTGGAAAATGTGTTAGAGACCAATCATGTCTCGGGTCAGGTGCCCGTCCAGGCTAAGTGTCCACGAGGAGCAGATATGCTTCTTCTCATCACAGCCTCTTCCCCATGCACGCGTTGCCTTGTTTTTCTTGTCTTTTTAGTCAGATGTTCCTGTGTGTTGCTGTTATATTACTGCAGTGTTTCATTTGAACAGTAGCTTAGTTTTTAGTGAAAAGGGAAGTAGAAGTTTATCGTGGAATAAATAAGGATCAGGAAAAAAAAAAGATAGGCTGATAGATGTTTATTTAGGGAGAGATCACTTAAAACAGAGACAGATGACTGCCAGCAGGTTTCCATCCCAAGGATGCCTCCAATTAGGAAGCAAGAGAGAGCCTCCGGGGTCACCAACCCCACACCTAGTTTTCCCAGGTCACATCTGCACCTGTCCCCTCCCCCAGTGGGCATGGTCACATGGTCAGTGCAACAGAGTCTTTGTGAAGAAAGTACCTAAGAACTTGGATTGCTCCTTGGGCAGCACCTCAGGGTGGCTGCCAGGTACTTTCAGTGTCTGGGAAGGGAATGGGGGGGGGGGGGACTAGAAAATACATAGTTACATGGGAAGTATGGGAAAGGGTTACCTCTGACAAGAGCTTCCATGGACTTACACACTTCTGTGGACGAGAGCACAGGTCCCTCTTCTGTGGACGAGAGTCAATGTGTGCTCTACTGGTGGCTCCAACTCTTAAATGAAAGGAGTAGGCCGGAATGGTCTCTCAAGTCCTTCCAACACTGGTATCTTCAGTTCTTAAAGCCATAGATTACTGGCAAGATAGCTCAGCAGGAAAAGGCATGAGCCACCATAGCTGACCACCTGAGTTCATTTCCTGGGATTCATAGTGGAGAGAATGATAGCTAAACGTTGACCTCTGACCTCTGTGCATATACTGTGGCATATGCATGTGGCACAGACATATATGTATGTATATATGTATGTATGTATGTATGTATACACACACATACACACACGTAAGAAAGGTATGTAAATAGATGTGGATGGACAGAAGGATGGACATGAAATAAAGCCACAACATGCCATTTCCATGAGATCAGCACCCAAGACCAGGCTTGTGTACTGGTAGTCTTGGCTGCAAACTTTCTGACTGAGAGTCATTAGGTCAGCAACACACTATGAGTAACCTTGTTGGAGTGGCCAGACTTCACCTGCCCTGCCTCTGGATCTTCATGGCTCTGAAAGAAATCAAGAACCTTGTATCAGAAGCTCACAAGACTCTTAGAGGTAATAGGTGGTATTCAGGAGTGCTAGTAAAGTAGCCTATACAAAAAAATTGAGATTCTAGGTCGGTCTACTTTGCGTGGCCCAGAAAGACAAGGACCAGGCTGGGGAGAAAGTGGAGTTAGGTATAGAGTGTGGCAGGAGGAAGACACTAAATACAAACTATGCCTCACAAACTGAGCCACCCTGGCATATGCTGGTGAGGTAGGCAGATCACGTGATGATTAAATTGTCCTGGGTCCACAGAAACTCGTGAAACTTTCTGACTCGATTTGATGCCATTAGCATCTTTTTTATTTATGTTTTCATATTTAGAATATTAACCTTTATGGTGCTGGGAATAGATCCCAGGTCTCATGCTCAGTTGGCAAGAACCTCTACCGCTAGGTTCGTCTCTCAGTCCCACCGCTAATATTTCTTCCCCAATCCAAAGCACAGCTAGAGGGCAGCATATTTCATTCAGCTAAGGTCAAGACTGCAAAATGTGCTTGTTCCTACTTATTGGGGGCTACAAGCACTAGTAGTTCACCCAGAGGGAAGGTTATTAACACAGGACTTTCAAAGAGCAGCTCTGTGGGCCAGGATAGGAGCATGAGAAGCCAGTCAGCCTGAGCAGGTAAAGGAAGCGAGGTTCCCATTTCATCATTTTTTGGTGTCACGAAGAGGAGCCTCGCATGGGTGAGGTGGGCCCTTCCTGTATCTCAGCCCTCCAGTGGGATCAGCAGGATTGTGCTGCCTGGGAGAAGGAAGGGTCTCTGGCCACAAGTTGGGGGTTCTGCCTGTGGTCAGGGATCTTGCCACAACTTGTCCGGGTGCCTTGTTCTGATTGCCACACGTTGTGCCTTGCAGATACTGGGTTACTTTGACTATGCTTTCACAGCCATCTTCACAGTGGAGATCCTGTTAAAGGTAACGTGTGTTCCTTGACCCCCCTGCTGATGCAGCCGCAGCAGTAATGGTGGCATCCTTTGCTTCCCTTCCAGGTGCTAGGCTATGCAGACTATGTCTTCACTGGTACTTTTGCATTTGAGATCATTTTGAAGGTAACGGGTGGGCCGGCCAGTGGCGTGACTCAGGCCCGCTCCTGTGGGAGGCACAGGAGAGATGAGAGTGAAGTGCTTTCAACTTTTTTTTCTTCTGTGATCAAGCTAAACTGTTTTTTTTTTTTTTAACTACGGGATTTTTTCCCCCCTTGTGATCATCCCGTTGTGTTTCTGCTGTTTTTCTTTAACCTTTTGCGTGTCCGTAGGAGCTACTTTGGCTTCACATTCTAGTTGGAATTGTATTTTGTTATTAAAAAAGAAAAAGTCCTCTGAAGTGTGCTGACTACTACATGCAGCACTCTGTGTGAACTTTCTCTTCCCCTTCCTGACACCAGAGTAAAAGGAAAAGCATTTGTGCTATGACAGGAACCACTCTGTCCTTGTCCCTGGGACTCACTGTCATTTCTGTATGCTTGAATAGTAGCATACTATTTGCTTGCAACAGGTCTTGCAAGATAAGTTGGATCTACTTGTGTGACAATGTCCTGTATCTGTTTTAATGGGATGGGCTTACATCTGCACAAACCAAAGGTGTCCCTGAACGTGCTGCCCATGCATGCCCTGACAGGTGACATCGTTGTGTGTGCTGTGTCCCAGCTGCAAGCACCACTGGGTAAAGGGTGCTCCTAGATGCCCAGGGGTCTGCAGACCCTTTAGAGAGCTGAGAGCCTCCAGGAGTTGGGCTTCATGATTTAATGGTTACAGCCAACTCCTCATGGGGAGAAGCTGAGAAATGAAGAGTTTTAATCATGAACGTTTAAAGTATTTTGAAGTTTATGTGTGTGCATCTTTTTTTTTTTTTAATGTGCTTTATGTGGGGCTACTAGGGACTTGAGCTCCTCACAAAAATCTTCTAATGATGAAACTTCAATTAATGTGGACAGAACCACCCACCTCCAAATATATTCAATTCTGTTTTGGATCTTACAAAAATTTGCATTTTCTTGCCTGAATGTAAGCCAGTAGATTCGGTTTTAGCCCTCTCCACATCGCAGTGCAGTAGAGCAGGGTCCATGGCTTATGCCCCTGTGGTAAGGTCTGTGGCAGGAAACATGCAGGTTCAAACCCTAGGATCTAGTTTTTGCCTCTCCTCAAGCAGAAGTAAGGAGCCTTATTCCACGAGATCTATTAGCCTGGTTACTTGAGGTTTCCCTCTACCATCTGCCTTCCAGATTTGTTAAATGAAAGTACTTGCTTGTGGACTTGGGGGCAATCAAATCCTGAGCTATTTAAAGCTATTTTTCCCATCTGGAGAACTTGCCCATTGAACTCTTCACCTCTCTAGAGTACCCACTGTATGTGTTCCTGCTGTACAAGTTGTTTAATGTGAGAACAAGCCTGGCTGAGTTTAACGTCACCCAAAAGCCTCCTTGCTACACCTGATATTTTTGAGTAACTCGACTTGGCAGAGATGGGAATTAGAAAATCGTTAAAGCTGGGGCAACCAAGTTGGGGGGGGGGGGGGCTAGCAGTGCAGGAGCCAGATGCCACCTCCAGCCTCCACTGAGAGGGTCTAATGAAAACAGTGTGTGTCCTGTGATCTTAAAGAGGCCAGGCCAGCACTGTATCGGTAAAGCCCAGTGAGGCTGTGTCCCCTGAGGCAGGCTCTTCCGACTTCCCAGAGCTCCCTGCTTCTCTGAATTCTGTCATTGGAATGGACTGTAGATTGATGTCTTAAAAGTTTGCCTGCAATTGGCTACACCTTTCCACTTTTGTAACTTACTCTGAAGTAGGCTACACAGTCACTAGGCCCTGTTACTTTGCATTTGTCTTCCTTATGGGCAGTCATTAATGAAGTCGGCAGACTTCTGTCAAGATTTTGTGAAGAGCCCAGGTTTTTTTTTTGTTTGTTTGGGTTTGGACCCTGGAGGGGTTGGGTGGGGGAGTAAATGACACGTGATTCTGTTCACAGATGACAACTTTTGGAGCTTTCTTGCATAAAGGGGCTTTCTGCAGGAACTACTTCAATTTGCTGGACATGCTGGTTGTTGGAGTGTCCCTGGTGTCCTTTGGGATTCAGTAAGTATTCACGTGCCACTAGGGGGAATTATACAAGCATGAGGAACTTGAACCTAATTCATTCAAACTGGGCGCCATCTGATGATTACAGCTGGGACAACTAACATTGCCCCATGCCAGGAAGTGCTGGGACCCTTCGTGCTTCCCAGGTTCTGTCTTTTTGTTTGTTTGTGTTTGTACCTACTGCTAGGTTGAGTTCATTATTCTGTTTGAAACTGGCTTTAGACCGCCGATGAAAGAAATCTTGAGTAGGACAGGGCAAACCAGGTTCTTCTCACTCTGGGTGGCCGTTTTCTTCCACTGCAGGGAGAGCTTGGCCTTGTCATCTGTCATGACCCCTTCTACTTCCTGTGCTCACAGGGTACACAGCTGCTGTGACCTTTGAGGGCATTTAAGAGTTGCTGGTGGGGCTGAGCACTTCCTTCCACCTGGGGGCAGTCAATCCTGGCTGTGTCTTCCATGACCTCAAGTCACTCTCCTGCTGGCCTGTGGCGTCTCTGCTCAGAGAAACGCAGTGAAACCACTGAGCTAGACTACTGTGATAAGAAAGACAGTTTATTTGAGCATCAAATGTCTGGGCTATCTCTTTGGTGGGGTAGGGTAGGTGGGGGCAGAGAACAGTAGCTTGAAGGTATAGCCTCCTCGGTTTTATGGGAACAGGTAGAGGTGGGAGGAGGGGTGTGGGCTAGAATTAGCATGGGGGCTTTGGTCTGTGCAGGCTGTTTGGGTTAATCAGGAACTAGATGCCTGAGGGTAGTTGACCATAAGGGTGGATCAGGAAAGTAGTGGCTTTTCCTGACAAATAGGAATCCTGCTTCTGAAGAATGCTAAGTTTAGGTTTTTGTTTTCTGGATGGCCTGCCTATTCAGAGTCCAGCCTGGGTGGAGCCCAGGCTGAGTGAAGACAGTGTCCTGGGCAGCACTGCCATTGGTGTGGAGATGGTGCTGCTTTGAACCTAACAGAACTGCCTTCCTTGTCATTTCCAGCTGCAGCCTGGGGAAGGGAGTTCTGAGTTTATTTCCCAGTAGAACCTTCAATCTTGTCTCTTCACACTTCTCATCCACTCCCAAGCTGGCCCTGCTCTCTCCAGCACTCCCTCTTGCACACTTCCCAAGGCTTCTTTCCTGTCAAGCCTGTGTTGCAGACATACCGGACTGATTAACCCAAACAGTCTGCAACAGATCAAAGCTCTCACCTGAACTGTTCTGGGCCCACACTACTACCCGTAAAACTGATAGCAGCTTTTCCTACCACCTAAGCAACCTCCCTGAGAGGCCTTCTCAGCTGCCCCACCTTCCCTTCCTTGGGGGAGCATACTGCATTTACCCCCACCCCACCCCCTGTACATGCTGCTTAGGGAGGTACTGCCCGTCTCTCCTACCAGACTTCACTTCTCCAGAAAAGCCCTAGAATGTCCCCAGAGTTAAATATTGAAACCTAAATGTCAGGAAACCAGTGTTTACATCAAAATAATGAGGTAAGTTTGTAAATGTCTCGGTAATGGCAAGCTGTGTGCCTGAATAGAGCCCCTGTCAGGGCCCCTGAGCTCCCACAGGAGGCCAGCTTGGTGGCAGAAGGAGCAGGTCCTACCTAAGTCCTAAAGCAAGACCAGCTCAACTGCACATGGTTAAAGAGAGGGTCACATGACGTGACTGATCTCAAGGCTCCTATCAGCCATACCACAGGCCGCTTGCCTTCTTACTGTCCCCTCTGTCCTCCCACAGATCTAGCGCCATCTCCGTGGTGAAGATTCTCAGGGTCCTGAGGGTCTTGAGGCCCCTCAGAGCAATCAACAGAGCAAAAGGACTCAAGGTACTGGCCTCTCTTGAGTGGGCTGGCTTGGGCTGGGGGTGGCTGAAGTGACCAATTGTCCTACCTGGAGAAGAGCTGAGGCTCTAAGTGGGACCTTCCCACCATTAAAGCCGCCTCTGCCTAGCACTGTCATTCTAAAGATTACTGAGAAATGGCTCAGTAGTAAGAGCTCTTGCTACACAGACCTTAGGACCTGAGTTCTAATCTCTAGATCTGCTTTAAAAGATTTGCATGTTCTCATACTCTTGAACCCCAGTGTTGTGTGTGAGGTAGCTGAGACATTAAGGGCTTCTGAGCCCAGAGCGAGACTCCCACCTCCAGAATATGAAGTAGAGGCTGATAAAGCAGCACACAATGTCGTTTCCTGCTTTTCTCACGTGAACAGGGGGACATGTCTCCACATAGCATTGTTGCTACACACATACACATAGCAAAACTACTTTTGTTAATTGGAGATATTGATCATTATCATTACAATAATTATTTGTCACTTTTTTATCAATAGTATTCCTTTGTGTTTATTTTAAGTTGTAAATCATTCTCATTTGGACTCTACAGCAGGCTAAAGGGTTGACATCTCTGAAAGGTCTTTCTGTTTCTTTCAATTAAACCAACTTCTTTGGAGGAAGTCCAAGAAAATTTGGCACTTAAGAAGTGTTCTTGGACCAGGGTATGGTCCAGTGGGTTAAGGCACTAAGTCTGATGACTGGAGTTCATCCCTAGGACCCATGTGCAAGGAGAGAACCAGCTCCTGCTTGTTGTCCTCTGGCATATATATATATATATATATATATATATATATATATATATGTGTGTGTGTGTGTGTGTGTGTGTGTGTGTGTGTGTGTGTGTATACACACATACAATAAACGTGACAAGAGTTTAATAAACATAAAAGTGCATGCCGTATTGACCACAATAAAAATGCATTGGTAGCAGGAAAACAAAGTATGAGGTTAGAACAGTTCATGCACCCAAGCACAGAAGCCCTGCCTTGTGTTAACTCATGTCTAAGACAAGGAAGAGGAATAGCAGCCTTCCAATCTGTTCTCTCCCCAGCACGTTGTCCAGTGTGTCTTTGTGGCCATCCGAACCATCGGCAATATCATGATCGTCACCACCCTGCTCCAGTTCATGTTTGCATGCATTGGGGTCCAGTTGTTCAAGGTAGGGGTACCCTCTCACCCAGGGCTGGAGCTGGCTTCTATAAGAAGATCCAGACCTGACTCTCCATCTACTTTGTATCTAGGGCAAGTTCTATCGATGCACAGATGAAGCCAAAAGTAACCCCGAAGAATGCAGGTGGGTATCCCAAGAGCAGGCTGGAGGATTTGGAAGAAGAAATAGCAGACCTCAAGGATTCACTCATGTTAGCATTTCAGAGGTTTTTGTCAGGGAATAAGAGGCCTGCTTACCCACTCAGCTCATGCCTGGAAGGATAGTGATTGGTCTTTTGTTGCTTGTTGATATTTTCAAGTCCAGGCAACAAAACTGAAAAGTACAAAGTGAAAGTACAATTAGTGCAGTCATGTATAGCCAGCACCCCTCTCAAGGTATAAAACATTTTTTATCATCCCAAAAGAATGAGTAGGAGGCTATAGCTGTTGAGGACTTACAAACTGGAGGGCAGGAACCCTGAAATAGCAGTAACCCCCTGCCATCCATGTGGACTTTGAATGGAATCCTCCCAAGTGAGACTTGAGCTCGGTTCCCAGTGTTCAGGAGTGGGCTGCCCTCTTCTGGACTACCTGGCAGACTCCTCTGCCCCCTTTTTCTTGATGCCCACATTTTGGACATATTTTTGTTCACAGCAGCCAGCATCAGAAACACAGTAAGAAATGTTAACATTTTATAATCCAAGATGTTCAGTAGATATGGAACGATCCTGGTCCATGCATATATTACGGAAGGCTTAAGGCTGCAGAAAATCTGTGTCCTTGACCCTTAGAGTCAGAGCTGGCTGGGGTCTGGCCTGCCCTGTATGCATTTGTTTGGGTTTCCTTGAACAAATGATGTGGCCATGGGGCATCAGATACAATCTACCTATGACTACATACAGCTCCAGAGATGCTACTGGCCTGGGATGAGGGATGCAGAGCCACCCCCCCCCAAGCTGATTAGTGCAGTCTAGCTGCCTATTGCTGTGAAATGGCAGTAATAGGCTTTATCTCAAGGATTCCTTCCATAACTCCAGTTGTGTAAGAAATGGCATGTGGCAGCAATTACAGAATTCTTTTGGAAAGAAGTCGAGAATATCATTGGTATGGAAAGGAAGAGATTCGGGGTTGGAGAGGTGGGTCAGAGGTTAAGGGCACTGGCTGTTCTTCAGAGGTCCAGAATTCATTTTCCAAAAGCCACATGGCAGCTCGAAACCATCTGTAATGGGATCTACTTGCATGCAGGTATGCATGTAGACACTGTATGCATAATTTAAAAAAAAAGAAAAGGAGGAGATTTGTTGAACTTAGAATGTGGATAAGCATATCCCTTGGCTTGCTTCTCAGAGTCTATGGAATTCTGTGGCCAAAGTAGTGATTCTTCTGCATGTATGTCTAGCCTCTCTTACATGAGAAACATTGACTGCTATTCAGGTATACTCTGACTCTCTAGCCACTCCTGCCTTGGGGAGTGTGCTTTGAACTAGTCATTACTGGAGAGTTACTTGAGGAGTAGAGACGATTAAAAGTGCAGTGCTGAAGAGGAATTCCATTTGAACTGTGCTCAGGGGTGTGGCCTGACTGGACTATGTATTTTGATCTATGCTCAGGGGTGTGGCTTGACTGGGGCTATGTGTAATGTACTGGAGATGGGACTGAACTAATACCACCATATGTGTGAGCCATGATGACTCTAACTCCTCTCTTCTCCAGGGGGCTTTTCATTCTTTATAAGGATGGGGATGTCGACAGTCCCGTGGTCCGTGAGAGGATCTGGCAGAACAGTGATTTTAATTTTGACAATGTCCTTTCGGCCATGATGGCACTCTTCACGGTCTCAACTTTTGAGGGCTGGCCTGCGTGAGTATAAAGATATCCAGTCTCCGCATGAGGTCCCTACTTGCTCCTTGGGGACTCTGGGCTCTCATCCTTCTAGGAGAGAGGGGTTCTATTTTTGATTTTAACAGTTAGCAAGCTTGACCTTGTGACTAACTTTGGGCAAATTGTTATCATTTCTTACTGATGGTGTCTCCTCCATCTGAACAGACAGGTGTTAAACATCTGCATCCTACTTCTGGCTTCAGATGTGAAGGGTCAGGGCAGCATCTTAAAGATGTTCTAAGAAGCATTTTCTATGTAAGCTGGTCTTGGTAGATGCCCTTCTGGTGTTCTCAAAGAGAATTTGAAAGTATCCAAACCGTCATTCATTCACTCATTGTGATACATAATGAACACTAATGTGTACCAGGCATGGACAGTTGCCACCATGCCATTTCCTTCGTGAAGATGCTTAAAAACTCATTCATAAATTATGCATTTGATATCAACTCCATTCAATATGGCACTGTCCCTCCCTCAGAGCCTAGAACTGATAGAAATGTCACATAGTCATACCTAGTATGGAATAGGGTCTGGATGAATGGCTTGGATCTGGATGAGTTACAATACTGGGACATAAGGAAGGAAGGAAAGGGAAAGCAAAAGGCACTGTTGGCTTCCCTCAAATGTGCGTGCCCAGAGGAGCTTCAGGAGGCCAGTGCGCAGTCTGGCACCCGCTGGTTGCCAGGGCTCCCGGTTGGCTGTGGCGGATATTCTCAGAAGTGTGTGTGGACAGTTGAGTGACACGTGCCTATTAGGAAGCTGATCTAGGAGAATGGGTATGGAGTAAGAGCAAGTAATGCCAGGTTTGAGACACTGTGCCTTAGTGAGCGACTGGGCAGCTGGTGGGATGTGATCCAGCCTGGGGCTTGGAGCTACAGGGACCTGAGCCCAGCTCTGGACTGTGCCCTGCGGATTGTGATGGTGGATAAGACGGGGATGGCAGGAACACCTGAAAGAAGTAATGACAAGAATGGAGGGCGAGAGAAAGCTTTTGTGTGTGGGGTGGGGTTGAGAAAGGCTGACTGGTTAGAGTAGGGAGTAGAAGTTGGGGTGGTTTATGCCAATGTCCTCCTTCTTACGAGTTCTATCTGGCGCTGTAATATCCCTTAACTTTAGAAATTTTGTTTGGGTACTGGGTGTCTGTAAGTACACACACAATTTTCAGTTCCTTCAATATGTCAGTGTGATGCACTCTATCTCTTACCTGTTAACAGAAGGTTGCATTGTGGATGGTTTGTGAAATCCTTTTGATATTTTAGTTCTCCAGATATTCTCTGATTATATCTGGGTAACCCTCAGCTGTCTGGGCGTAAGGCTGAAGATGCCTCAGTGGCCAGGCTGTGTTTAGAGGCCTTGATACCCTACCCCACCCCCACCCCCACCCCATGACTGTGCAGAGGAATTCTGGGAACATCTGGGGCGAGAGCTGGTTGTCACCAGATTTGCTGTTCTCCAGGTTGCTGTACAAAGCTATTGACTCGAATGGAGAGAACGTTGGTCCAGTCTATAACCACCGTGTGGAGATCTCCATCTTCTTTATCATCTACATCATCATCGTTGCCTTCTTCATGATGAACATCTTCGTGGGCTTTGTCATCGTCACCTTCCAGGAGCAGGGAGAAAAGGAGTATAAGAACTGTGAGCTCGACAAAAATCAGGTTAAAGTCACACACTGTTTGTGCCTCTGTCCCTCAACTCAAGACAGAGCAGAGCACCTCCTCTTTCAATGGCTTTCTCTACACAGAGGGGAGGGTTCACCCCAGCTCAGGCCCTGTTCAGAGCACACCATCAGCCATGTTGAGTCTCTGCAGAGTTAGTCACCAGACACAGGATGGACTATGACTGGGGAACTGATCCCCAGCCTTACCTTGAAGAGTCAGAGAACACTGAGGCCACGACCGTTGTCATGGCTGACCAGTGATGGTTAGACTCATGCATGGTACTGCAATTTAGAGCCAGAAATCACTCATTAAAACTTGCCCAGGCCCTCAGGGAGGCTCTTTGATATCTGCTTGCTGCCAGCTTTCTTCAGCTCTGTGCTGTTGATGTTGTAGGCCGATGCTTCTTGCTTGTGCTTCTGGGCATAACTGTAGGGCAAGGGACAGAATCCCTGGCCTCTACTGGCATCACCTTCTTCTAGTAAAGAACCAAAATGTTCTCAGAGATTGCCAGATGTCTTCTGGGGACCACAGTTGGCTTCAATCAAAATAAGCTATCATTTCATAGGAAGAGTCAGAAACTTTGAACGTGGTGCTAGAGTTTTGCTGGCATTTTCATCTCCCTCCCTGTGTTAGCAGATCTAGTAGAAGTAGTACCCTTGGCTCTGACTGAGATAACACAAGGAAACCAAGAGCCTGTGCTCTGGCGCTGCTCTTCCTGAACCTGCTCAGTGACATTAGCTGCATCTCTGCTCCTGGAATCTTGGTCCCTTATCTCATTTTGAGATTATTTATGAAGGAGTTACCCCTCAGACATTTTTGTTGTGGTTGTTGCTGTTTTTGAACCTTTAGCATATGAGTTTGAAAGTGTGTTCTGAGGGTTTTCCTCTGTCTTCTGTCAGACACATCTCTGCTGATATGGTGACATGGTGAGCAAGAGTGATATGGCAGTGCAGGCTTCCTGCAGTGGTGGCCATGGTCTTAGGAGGTATCCCTGTCCAGGTGGCAGCCGTGACTATATGTGAGGGTGTGCTGGCTTGGCCTATGGAAGAACTTTCCTATGTCAGAGTGTACTTGTAAACCCTACCAGCGATAATCTGGGAGAAATTTGGTTTATTTCTTTGCCTACCCAAGGAAGAGGAGTGAAAGCAAAGCTAGATAAACCATGTGGAGCTGGTGTGACATGTGTGGAGAACTTAAAGTACCAAATAGGTTGACATCTGGTGTCCCTAGAGTCGTAGTGACACTAAGTCCCAAACACCGAGACCTAGTCTAAAGCTCTGTTACGTCTGGAGTAAAGGCAGAGAAGAGGGGGGAGGGAGGAAAGGTGTTACAAGTAGTTTGGGGCCATTTTGTTATGAGTTGTTTTCCTGCCAGCCTGGTCCCACAGCTGTGCCAGCCCCAATAACACACAGAGACCCTGTATTAGATGTAAAGCTGTTGCCTGTTACTAGCATTTCTTATTGGCTAGCTCTGTCTTAAATATTAACTCATTTCTATTACTCTAAGTATTCTCACGTGGCCTCATCTAACCTGAGTGAGGGTCTGGACCTGTGCGCTCTCAAGTCTCTTCATGTTGAATCTCCTCCTACCTCTCCCATCAGAAGGGAGAGAGGAGGAATGCAGGAGAGGGTTGGAGGCGGGAGCAAGCCTGGAGGCCATCTGGAGGCATCCTCTCAGCTTGCTCCAAAAAGGAACTAGTGTCTGTCCCAGAATAAGTAGGACAGTGGTCTGTCCAGTTCAGTCTCACCATCTTTACTAACAGTTCTCTGGAGATGCTGAGGTTAGCATGGTAAACTCCCACCCTCCATAAGGCTGGATAGGGTCTGCTGGAGTATCCAGAGAGCTTCCAGCCTCAGGAAGTAAAGCTCAACCTCTGTGCTTCTTGAAGCTCCCATGCCTGTGATTCCATGCCTATTGTTAGCTGGCTTCCACTTCTGGAGGACAACAGAAGCAGGCCTGGCATCACCACCTGCTGGCAGAGAGGAAAGGCCATGACAAGGCTTGGTCCAAGCCCCCCTGTACCCCTTCTCCGTAAGAGACACTATAGAGCCTTAGCTGCGTGAGCTCTGCCTACAAGTCTGAGCCAACACAGTGGCTGCCCCACTCTCTTCTGAAATTATCACGAGGCAAATGGTAGCTCATGCCAGAGATTCACTGTTGTTCACGGTCATTTCCTTAAGAGCCAGAGTAAGCTCTTCTAGGCAGGTGACCACTATGCACTTCTTCCCTGGAAGCTCTCAAAACCCCTATGTTTCTACCATTGCAGCGACAGTGTGTTGAATACGCCTTGAAAGCACGCCCCTTAAGGAGATACATCCCCAAAAACCCCTACCAGTACAAGTTCTGGTACGTGGTAAACTCCTCGCCTTTTGAATACATGATGTTCGTTCTCATCATGCTCAACACGCTCTGCCTGGCCATGCAGGTAACAATGGAGATCACTGTGGGAACGAAACCTGGGTGTGCCCACAGCTCTGTGCCCCAGATCCTGAGGGTAGCGTGCTCTACCTCCCACTTTCTGTGGTCAGAGTTTCATTCTGCCTGATGGTTATCGTGGTGGACACGAGGTCACCTTTATGTTTGGACCTATCTGACAGGGCTGTGGGTAGTGCTTCCATAAAGCCTGTGTGTGGTGGTTAGCATGGATCCTGGGACTCAAGAGTAGCTGTTTACCAAAGCCCCAGTGCCACACAGGCCTTGACTTCTGTCCTGGCTCCTGTCCCTACCAGCTAGTGGTCTTGAGAATCGTTCCCTGAGCTATACTTTCCTTATGAGTAACATGGGAGGTCTACACCTATCTCAGGCCAAAGTATTCCACTGGATTATTCAAGTCTGGCACTTTGAAGTGATTTTTAGATTTTTTTTCAAATTTAATTTTACATGTATGAGTGTTGTGCTGCCATATATGTATGTGCACCATGTATGTGCCTGGTGCCCACAGAAGAAGAGGGATTCGAATCCCCTGGAACTGGAGTTATGGATGATTCATGTGGGTGCTGGGAACCAAACCCAGGTCCTCTGTAAGAAAAAGTGCTCTTAACCTCTGAGCCATCTCTCTAGTCCCCATGTCTGGACTTTGGTCTGGACCTGACACAGTGGCTCTCAATGTTATCTCAAAGGATAGCCCAAGTTACATTTCTGTCTTCAAGGGGCTTCCAGGGTAGTAGTGCAAGATTTTTTAGCTTTTTGAAATACTGGTCTGAATACAGTAACTTCTTGCTGACCCCTGGCCAAGTCAAATTGCAGAGGAGTAGTGTTGACAGTGAATCTTTCTGAAGTGACTGTGTGGTAGATGTGACACTGGGTCAGAAAGCAAGAACCACACTCTCTAAGCAGATTTCGCCCAGACTTGAAGAACTTGAGCAAGTCAAACCATCAGTTCTTTGCAGAAGACAGGTCTCTAGTCAAACACACATTCTTAAAGTTAAAAATGAAAATGTCTGGGAATGTTGATCTGCGCCTAGGTAATACCACCTTTAATAAGACATAAACCTAAAAAAAAAATAGTGTATGATTCATCACTCATCAAATTCTACCTTTATCTGTAGATATTTAGGTGGTATCTGCAGTTAAGGACCTGAGCATCATTCACAACAGAGAAAGGGTGACCCCCCCCCTTACCTTGAACTGAAAGAATGGGCATGTTATTTCCTCCATCGTCCAATCACCCTCATTGAGTTGTGGACACCCACCTCCTGTGTTTTGTGGAAGTTCATCATATGACCTCGCAGTACTGGGTTGAATTGCTGGGAGAGGATGCTGTAGTGGAGGGTGGGAAATCCCCCAGGGTGCAGATGGCAGGGTCCCCCATTGCAAGGATGTGACAGTTGAACCTCTGAACCTTTATCCACAGCACTATGAGCAGTCCAAGATGTTCAATGATGCCATGGACATTCTGAACATGGTCTTCACGGGGGTGTTCACTGTTGAGATGGTTTTGAAAGTCATTGCATTTAAGCCCAAGGTAAGTTGCTGAATCTGCTGTGCAAAGGTTGTTGTTGAGTTACCCTAGAGAAGGACCTGCTTCCTTTTAGTCTTGTGTTGCTGAATTGACCTAAACTGTTCTGGTAACTAAGTAGGTTGCCACCTGAGAACATTAAAATCTGATTAGGACATCTGCATACATATGAGAAAATAAATATGCAAAACCAAAAACTCATGAAAAGAATTCTGAGAAAAGGAGAGAAGAGAATTGGGAGTTTGTAGGCTGATTTTTCACTGTAAAATGTGGTTTTCTGATTTTGAGTAGCATCTCGTGCTGTCTCAGGAAAATGTAACTCATTATCTGAGCACTGGGGGAGTGTCTGATAATCATCAGAAAGAGTGACCCTGATTTCACTCTGAGATTTCTAGCACGAAGACAGCTTCTATTTGTTGCTGCCCCATAGTTTCCTTTTTCCCTTTTATGGAAAGTTCTGGTACCTCTCACTGCTACACCATCTTTTGTTTGTTGTATTTAGAAAAGTTTCAGGTGTTTGTAAGAAAATGTGGCATGAACTATGTTACACCATGTTGAAGGAATGACTGCATTGTGCCTTCTTTGGGAGGGAGTCAGCCCAGTCCCACAAAGCTCAAAGACTGTGGTGTCACAAGCCATGTAGCTTGACATCAAGGAACACGGTTGTGAAATATCTGAAATCAGATGCTCAGTCCATCACAATTTACTTAACTGCCCCATAACCTTCTTTCCTCATGTCTCCTGTGAGCATACTCAGAGTCCAGTTGTCAGGGTCTATTGTGGAGAGTAAGGGTTTATTTCATTCGATGTTTTAAGGATGCCTGGCATGTAGCACCATGCTGGAGACTGCGACACCACCATTACACCATCACTGCTATCTTCAAGCACTGGTGTTCCTTCACTCTAAAGCCCTAGACTGAGGAGCAGAGATGAGCTGACTTGGGGGGACCTCCTTCCCTAAGGGTTAGCACAGACTCCAGCTCCCAGAAGAGAGGATGGCAGAGCCTGGTGCCTAGGTGTTTGTACTCTGTGTGTAGGCAGCCAACAAATATGGTACAACTTCAGAAATGGTTGGGTTCACATACTCTACAGTTATTTAGAATTTGAATTCCACCCTGTTCCTTTCTTTAATTTGAAGTAATTCTTAGGCAGTCTTTAATCAGGACCAAAAGGAAAGGACATTTGTAAGTGATTAATTGGGCTGATTGCAGTGGGTTCAAATTTGGCACCTTACGCATGGCCAGATGTTACATACTGTGACTTGTCCATACCTACCTACATACACATTCCTTTCTTTCCAAATTCATCAGAGCCTCCTTGGGAACTTTGGTTTGCTTCTCCTTTGCCTATACTTCTTTGAACAATATTTGTCTGAACTGATGGGAAAGGTTTCAGAGTCAGAACGTGGAACGTTCTTGAGAAATGTGCATGGAACAGTCCCATGAAACATTTCCCAGAAACTCTGTGCCATGTCTTCCTGTGCCTGGTGACTAGGCTCTGAAATTTTTCAAAGCTTGTCCAGGCGGAGGAAAACACACTCACCCCATGGCATGTGATCATGTGAGAGTGTGTGTTTATTTGTGAGCATACATGTGTGCCTATGTGTGTGAGTATGAGAATGAGCATCTATGCACATACCCCTAAGGCCTGTGCATCAATGGCTTGCAGCACATTGCTTGGCTTAGTGAGTCTCCAATCCTGGGAGGAGTGTTCATTGCCATGTAAGCAGACAGGTAATACTTTTACACCACAGAAGTTAATTTGCAATCAGTGTTCATAGATCAGAGTGTTTAGATGGGTGATTTCTACCAATAAGTGCACCGCTTTATAGTTTTTCTCAGTAAAATAGTTTCATGGCCTGAGATAACCTCAAATTATAATCCAGAGAACTGTTACAATAAGAGCAGCGTCCTTGCTCTTGAAGAGCAGTGTTGCTGTGATGGCGTATGTTACTTGTGCCAGACAGTGGGAGGAGAATGGATTCGTCAAGACACAGTGCCCTGAAGTCCTGCCTGGCCTTTAAAAACCCATTCTTCCCATTGGTGCATGGTAACCAAGCCCAGGGAGAATGTTCTCTTACAAAGCAGCTGGTGAGGGTCCCTCTGTCCTCATGGGCCAGGTCAACAGGCTACATCTCTATACTTACACACTCCAGGACCCAGCCCTGGGGATGGTGCCACCTGCATCGCCCACATTCAGGGTAGGCTTTCCCACTCAGTTAAGAAAATTGCTCACAGGCTTGCCAGTGTTGCTATACCAGATAATTCCTCATTGAGATTCTCTTCTCAGGTGAGTCTAGGTTGTGTCCAATTGACAATTAAAACTAAAAAGATCTACAAAGTAGATTCCAGGACAGCCAGGGCTACACAGAAAAACAAAAAACAAAAACTAACCAACTAGCACAATAACTTAAATGTCAGAATCAGAAACACTTCTGAATAATAAAGTCATTACATGTGGCTGACTGGCTCGTTCTTTACAGACAGGTAGAGGAGAAGGAAGGACAGAAGCCAGACAGGAAGGGAGGGAGAGAGGGGGGGGGGAGATTTGGTTACTGGCTTCTCTTGAGAGGGCCTGGCTTTGAGTTCAGTTATAGAGGAGCATGTCACGCCTTCAGCTGGGAGGGTGGGTGGGGCTGGGCCTGCCTGAGGAACCATGGTGTCTTCTGCAGGAAGGGTGGAGGAGCTGAGTCATGATGCCAAGGCAGTGATTTCATGAAATAGGAGGCTGCTAAACAGGGAAGCAGTGTGTGGGAAGAAAGGGGAGCCTGACATTTCTGCCTCCCCTGGGCTATCAGACCCATCTGGCCAAAGTCTTGGCCTCCAGCCACACATGCCATGAAACCTCTCGTGTTGTAAACGAGGGAAGCCAACCTTTAATTTGAACTGTAGGGACTTGGGTACCATGTTGAAGATTTTCTTAGCCTGTCAAATTTCCAAAAAGTTCCCCAAGTGTTTGGCCCTCACCTTGCTGATTCTAAGGGATTTTATCCACCACAATGTATCAGAAAAGGCTCCCTGAAGAATATCTGACTCACAGATGGATGACCCAGAGTGGAAATACGGGTCACGGGGCACATAGGGCTGCAGGGCTGCAAGAGGAGTTGCTGTATAATGCACATGAGGAGGGGTGACCTCCTGCAAAGGGGGCAAGGTGAGCACAGCATGGAATACGGGAGGACAGGGGCACTCTGTGAGTGTTTTGTAGTCTTAGCATTGGATTGAGGAATACATTCCACCCTGCAGGAGAGTCTACGAAGAGAAAGGAAGGGCCTGTCTGTCAGCAGAGTCTTCAGTGATGCCGGTGACTAGAGAAACGCCGGTTCCTCACTTGGAACAGTTTAACAGTTTAAGAGGACTCCGATGTGGAGGCACCATATGACCCAGCTGCCCTGTGTATCAGGAGGCTGCCTTGGGAAGAAAGCAGAAGGCTGACTTGTACCCTGGGGCCAGCTCTTTGTCCTGCCCCTGACCCCATGTTTCACATTACAAGTCCTTACCTCGGGGTGCCTGTCTTCTCTGTTTGGCCAGCTGAGAACAAGCTAAGGAGATGTGAGCTGTACTTTTAAGCAAACATTCCTAGTGTATTTGCTGCAGGACAATTCCATTTGGCAGCTCCTTGAACTTCTGAGAGGACCGTTTGAGCACCAGCCAGTAAGGGGCAAGTGTAAGAGACACCGTGGCTTAAAGGAGAGACCAAGAGTAGCTTAAGTTGGGTCTGGGAGTCTCATTGTCAGTAGCAACAAAGGGAAGCAGTAAGCATCTGTCAGAATGACTTCCTGTTGATGGATGGGAGTGCCATTAGTAGGAAATAGAAAGACATCCTCCTCAGTTGTCAGAAGTCAGCATGCCCGCCTTTTCCACAGTGCAACGGAAGGCTGTGGCTCTGCAGATGCTTCCCTCAATCCTAAATCTGATCATAGGCTTCTGGGCCTTGACACTTCTCAATACCTCCTGTTCTGTTTTTCTCCTTTTGTCTGTAAATGTACCCACTATACACATGCTGAGCCCCTCTCTCTAGAATTCAGCCCTGGATTTTTATTCTTAAAATGTGATCTCTCTTTTCAAGATACAAGTTGGCTTATAGACAAATCTTGAAGGGATAGCCCCAATAACTGGAAGCTCCCACTTTCCAGCTCTGTGCAGAACATAACTGCCATCTCCAGCGTGGCGTCCTAGAGGGTGTTGGGAGTCAACAGGACCAGGGAAGCACGTAGTGTGAAGGTCTTCAAAGTCATAAACCATACAATATACATCTAAATTTGCAAGTCACAAGTGCATTAGAACTGACACAAGATGCGAGGACCTGAAAACTGGGTGTCAGGGAAAACTAAGGTATGAGTGGATTCAAGGCTCTGTGTGGCTGATAGGGTTGGTGGAGGTAATAACCAGTGCTTGGAAAGCTTTGGTGTGGTAGACCTTCTGGATGGAAGTGTGAGAAAGGTACAGTCAATATGATGAGAGTTGAGGCAGTCAGAAGGACCTGGAAAGCCCCATGAAGGAGCTGGCATTTGTCTAAGCTCAGAGGAGGAAATGGGTTTGGGCTGGTTAAGGCCTGAGGTACCCTGAGATTGGAAAGAGCCAGGGAGGTTGTCGAGGAAGCCACTTATCCTGGAAGATGGAAAGAGCAGAGAAAAGCAAGGGTCAAGGTAGTAGGAGGCCATTGGCCACCTGAGATTATTGAAGCATCCTCTTTGGTCTTCAATGCTGTTCCTCTCAGAACTTGCCTTGGCTCGTCTTTACTCCACAATCAAGAGTTTCTCTGCCCAGGGCCCTACCCTGAGGCTTTGTGCTTTTCTATGTCTGTCTCCCTAGACTAGTGAGGATAGGGAAGACTGCCAATCTGGTGGCTTTAAGTGGGAAAACAAATGAAGGGTGAGTGATTGTGGAAGTATGGGGGAGCCTCACACTTCCCTAAGCTTATAAGGATTTGGGATAGACACTCAGTGTATCAGGGCAGGGTTTACCCTCTATCTGCCCAGGGCTATATATCTGTGGTGTGTGTGTGTGTGTGTGTGTGTGTGTGTGTGTGTGTGTGTGTGTGTGGTGTGTGGCATGTGTAGTATGTATGTGGTGTGTCTGTGGTGTGTGTCTGTGGTGTGTGGTATGTGTAGTGTGTGTGTGGTGTGTGTGTGTGTATGTGTGTGTGGTGTCTGTGTGTGTGTGGTGTGTGTCTGTGGTGTGTGTGTGTGTGTGTGTGTGTGTGTATGCCTGTGTGGTGTGTGTGTGTGTGTGTGTGTATGTGTGTGTGGTGTGTGTGTGGTGTGTGTGTGCATGTGATGTGTGTGTGTATGGTGTGTGTCTGTCTGGTGTATGTCTGTGTGTGTGTGTGGTGTGTGTGTGGTGTGTCTGTCTGTGTGGTGTGTGTCTGTGTGGTGTGTCTGTCTGTGTGGTGTGAGTTTGTGTGGTGTGAGTCTGTGTGGTGTGTGTGTGTGGTGTGTGTCTGTGTGGTGTGAGTCTGTGTGGTGTGGTGTGTGTGTGTGTGTGTGTGTGTGTGTGTGTGTGTATATGTGTATGTGTGGTGTGGGTGTGTGTGGTGTGTGTCTGTGTGGTGTGTGTGTGTGCATGTGATGTGTGTGTGTATGGTGTGTGTCTGTCTGGTGTGTGTCTGTGTGGTGTGTGTGTGGTGTGTCTGTCTGTCTGGTGTGTGTCTGTGTGGTGTGTGTGTGTGGTGTGTGTCTGTGTGGTGTGTGTGTGGTGTGTGTGTGTGGTGTGTGTCTTTGTGGTGTGTGTGGTGTGTCTGGCTGTGTGGTGTGTGTCTGTGTGGTGTGTGTGTGTGGTGAGTGTCTGTGTGGTGTGAGTCTGTGGTGTGTGTGTGTGTGTGTGCAAATGCGAGTGTATGTGCACTCACACACATGCGCATTCTTACTTGTGCCCTCTCTCTCACACACAGGAGCACAACCATCTCTCTGTGCCCCTTTCCACCAGTAGACAGTATTGTTGTCTCCCCTTTGGCTTTCCTGACCCCTTCCCTGGTTGCTATGGGTGCTGTGGGGACTCGGATGTGTCCCCTCAAATGATCCATGTGATGTTCCCTTCATAAGTGCTCATAAACATCTGGCCCTGCCTGCTCTGTCCAGGGGTATTTTAGTGACGCCTGGAACACGTTTGACTCCCTCATCGTAATCGGCAGCATTATAGACGTGGCCCTCAGCGAAGCCGACGTAAGTATGCACCCGTGTGGCCTGCGTCCTCTCTCCTTCTGCACATTCTGCTCCCTGCCCTGATGTGGCCTCACCTGGACAAGTCACAGATCCCAGTTACACTTGATTGGAAACTAGGCATTTCCTCACAGAGGCTGTGGGAAGGAACCTTCTAGAGTAGAACCTGAGGCCAAGGCCTATGCAGACACAAATCACCTTTGCAGGGCTGACTCTCTGGCACCACTGACCCCAGGCACTAGTAGGCAAGGTAAGATAGGGTGTCTGGTTGTCCCATTTGCTGTGTCAAAACCCATCCAAAGTGACGTATCTACAACATGTTTGTCTTGGGGCGAGTTTTCAAGAAGTCAAGTCAAGTGGCACATTGTTAATGCTGTCCTTTTCTTCTTCTTTTTTTTTTTTCCTGTTGTGCTTCCTGTCCTCTGTGGCTTCTGAATGCTTGCCTAACAGCACTATTTCACTGATGCATGGAACACTTTTGATGCCTTAATTGTTGTGGGTAGCGTCGTTGATATTGCTATAACTGAAGTGAATGTAAGTAGCAAACTTTGTGTCCCTTAATGTGATTGTTTTCATTAAGCCTGGCGTAGAAGAGACTAGAAGGCCCACCCATGAATCTCCATGCACATAAGAGTTGCAGGCACTGATCCATTTTAAAAGATGAAAGTCAATTTGTAGTTTCCCATCCCTTGTCCTATATCCATCTGCTCCCTTAAAGAAATGGAAAAACAAACAGAATTGACACTTTGGAACAGAAATGATTATTTTTAAAGATCATACTCAAGTCTTAAGGGCACCATCACTCTCCATCTGGGTGTCTAGCAGGTCTCCTGACTGCTTTGTGTCTCAATCTCTCCAGCTGTAGGATGAGTTAGTTGTGTGTATCTGGTACCCACACGGTTCTGGGAGACACAGAAGATGCCTCTAGCAATACCTGGCTTTAAGGTAGTTGCTGCCACTGTCATCCTAGCTTTGAGTATGCTCTGAGTTTAGCTGGTGACATTGACCCTTAATCCCCAAAGAGTGTTGCTGGAATGTGTCTGGAGAGATTCGGTGTCCTCTTTGTCACATGGTTTATCCTTGAAAAGGGAGCGCATACGTACAGAATAAGTAAGCCCTAGGACAGGCACTCTGACGACTCCAACTTCAAATTTTGAGAAGGGGAGCACCCATACCCTCAAGTGAAAGTCAGAGGCAGGCAGTAAAGGGCCCTGTCCGCTGGCGTGTGTCAGGTTCATCGGCAGGCTTTAGTGGGTGCCACTGTGTGTCCTTATGGCGGTGAGTGGAGCTGGGGAAGTGCCTTTGTGTAGTGTTGGCTTTTGCTTTGTGCTGCCAGTCCAGCGCTGCCTCCTGCCACCTCAGTGCTCTGCTCTGCCTGGCTCACATCTGCAAGGCTGAGAATTGTCAGGTCCATCCTGTGCCCAGACTGCCTGTGCCAAATGGGAGCAATAACATTCCTCGGTGCCCCTCTGACATAGCCAGGCTGACAGCGCCCAACCTGGAAGTTCCTGCTCTACTCCAAGCCTAACTTACGGACTTGGGCTTCACTTTCCTCACTGATAGGTCCCATATCCTCTGAGAATAAAACTGTGTAAACATTTGTGAAAATACTTATTAAAATAGCAAATTATGAAGACATATTAGTATTCATGCAGTTTTTCTGTGTCCTATGTAAAATAGACTGTAAGATATTGCCATGGTCACCAGGGTACGATTTAAGCCCCCTTGCACCAAAATCCAAGCCATGCCATGCCAATACTAAGATGACATTTCACTAGGCCTGGCCTGACCACACATATCCCCCAACCTTCTTAAGCTGAGACTTAGATAAATTCAACTTTATGAGACATATTATATAGGCAGCTCTAAAATTGCAATTGTGATATGTAAATGGCATTTGGGTATAAAATAGGCAGGACCCTACCTTGGCTGTCATGTGGCCTGACATTTGACTGCTCTATTTATCTCAAGACATTTGAAGTATTTATGGTGTATATCAAGGAACTTCCCATGGATGAGAAACAACCTATGACAGTATTAACATACCATAAGCTGTTGCCCTAACAGATGTTTTAGGTGCTATGAGCCAGAGGTCATAAATTCTTATTTTCTGGGTACCAGGATGTAGCTGAACTTCTTCATCATCTAGACACCCAGCTTTCTCATGCTGCCTACCTGCTGGCTAGCTAGTGTGACTTGGCACACCCACAGGCAACACCTGCTTCATGGGCTGGGAGCTAGCCCTGCTCTTCAACTATGGCTTGGCCTTGCCTGCCAGTGTCTCAGGGTGGTCCTGCTGCTCTGTAGATGGGGGAGCTCTGTGCTTGAGTGTCTAGTTGGCAGTTTATGTCAAGTGTCTTGCAAGACCTCTTTCATGATATCCAGTTCTTGTTGAAGATTCACACTGTGGAATATTCCCAGTCCCCAAAGCTGTCAATCAGTGACATTTCCCTGTGTAGCTCTATTCTGAGACTAAGCACTCCTTAGCCTTGGCCTTGACAGCTCCTCCCCACCCCCTGTGCTACCAATAGAGATCTGTGTTTGTCCACTGTCCCCTGATGCAAAGGTTATGCTCTTTGCTCATTTATTCTATCTTCAACACCAGTTGTACTGGTCATTTTAATGCTTGTAGGCCTGGAGCTAGGCTCTAGGAATAATCAGTGATTAACAAAACAAAACAAAACAGAAGAACATTCTTATTCTCTGATGTTACAAATATTCCAGGATGGGAATATTTGCCCCTACACACTCCTTCCATGTACACACAGTTCCCTAGGAGAGCAATACATATCATATCTCCAGTTACCCTGCCTCCTGATGTCCATAGTCAACAGCATGAATATCCTCGGTCCATTGTTGTCTGGTTTGAGTTGCCTCATCATCATGTTTTATGATGTTTAACCTGCTATGCTCTCTCCCCCAGACTCTGTTGATCTTCCTTTGCTGTTGCCTAATTGGTTTTTCATGTTGGTTTTATTTTTAGAAAATTGTAGCGGCAAGTATATATAATCATATATACGGTGAAGTCATTAAGCGAAAGCGCTTCTAGAGACTGTATACTTTGTTTCTGTTTCCCACCTTTGGTGTTTCACTGAATTTTGCAGGACTTGCTAAGGATCATCCATGGTCATCTAAACTGTTTCTTCTCCCATATGTCCTTGTCCTAACCAGGGCCTGGGCTCAGGCTTGTTTGGTCAGTCACATTGGCCATGTGACTTGTCAACACAGCCTTCCAGAATGATCTGGTCTGGAAAATGAGGACCTCAGCTTGTTTGTAGTCTTTGCTACAAGAAAACAATTTCGATGGCCCTTTGCACTGTCCTGTGTGCATGCTCACCCAGCCCTTTCCATCTTTCTGTCCCCTCCATGCTCCCACCCTGTTTGCTCATGGTGTGCTGGCTTTCCTGGACCTGTTCCCTTCACCTTTGGTTAAATGTCACCAAGCTGCTGAAATGTTGGGTGGCACCTGATAGACTTACTTTGCTTTCTTTTTGATGCCTGTTTGTTCCTTGAGTTCTGAAATGGTCAAGCCACAACTTTTCTGTTGCTGACATTCAGTCTTTTTTCATCCCATTGTTGCCTGAGAGAGTGTTCTTGCTTCATTTTTATCAAAGAACATATAAAAACTCAATGGGAGCTCACTCCCAGCTCCTCAGAGTTGTTGCTGTCTTGTCAAATGTCCAGCTTAGACACTACCATTTCATTCAGTGTGCTGTCAGATTGAGGCTCTCAGTTTAGCTCTCAACTCCATGTGGTAGCCAGGAGCCAGGCTGAGGAACATGCCCTTGCAATAGCAGATGCTACTGACGCTGTCTGTTCCAAACCTTTAGGCAACAGTGGAATTCTGTTGACCATGGTTCACCCAGGTCCTTGAGGCCATTCTCGAAAAGAAAGGTCTGTAGGGAGCAAGTGTTTGCCCTGCCTCCAGTCCTCTAGTGTTATCCATGGCTGAATAAAAAGTTGAGCATAGTACCAGGTCACTCATGCTCCTTGCCCATCCTCTCTATCCATTCCCAGTGCCCCTCTATCCCTTACATCCAAATTCTGGTCCCTCATCAGCTCCTGAAGCTCTGCTGAGCTGGAACAGCCCAGGTGGGCTTTTCCAGTGACCCCACTCTGTGACTAAGCGGTTTGCTGAATTCTTGGCCCAATATTGCAGTGGGCTAGGGGCCAAGATCCTCTACTCTGAGAGCATATTAGAATAGTTCTGTGGCTTTCAAAATTCCTGAAGTGTAGAAGGCCCTGGTTCAGTTTAGAAAATTCCTTGGGTGGCATATGGCCATTGGTGGCATTAGAGTGCAGCCCAGGATCAGAGAAGCTGCCTTCTCTGCAGATGAAGCAAAGCCATCCTAGGGGCCTTCCAGTTCGGAAGCTATTTTGTCAACTTACATGGTCCCCATTGATGCCCCTTACATCTTCCCCCATAGCCGTCCTTCCTGACCTACAGTGTGTGGTGGCAGGGTCAGCATTCAGGCCGCTCTGGGGGTGCATGCAGCCTGAAGTGTTTTGTTCTTTTGTTCCTGTGTTGTGTGGTTCATTGCTTTGTCTCCTGACAAATGCTGTCTCCTCTCCTCCCCCTTTAAAAAAAGAAAGAAAGAAAAAGAGTTTAGGTAGATGTTGTGATCCATACCTGTAATTCCAGTATGTAGGGACTGGATGCAGCTTTGTAGTGAATTAGAATTTAATGATTGATGATTGTCATCCTTCAGATACACTTAAAAAGATACACATTTCAAAAGTCCATTTAGCCAACTTTGGTCAGCCCATAGGAAGAGGATCATAAATGGCCTGTCATGGAGCAACACACAGGAACAAACAGAAGAGGGCAGCCAGAAAGAACAGGCTTCTCTTCTCTTGCAGATCCCACCTAGGCATTTTGGTGACATAGCTGTAGAGGGCTCTGCTCTGCTCTGCTCTGCCCTGTCCAGTCCTCTGAGCAGGGACAAATGGAGCTGTGTATATACACACACACACGCCGCACACGCACACGCACACGCACACACGCACTCACGCACGCGCACATACACGTGCACACACAGGCGCGCGCACGCACGCACAAATGCACACATGCGTGCGCACACACACACACGCACACACACACGAGACTCTCACATGTGCTACAACCCTTAGAGGACAGTGATGGGGACAAGAGTGCTGGGATACTAACTCTGTGTATATGCATGTTACAGCCTTAAATTAAAAAACAAACAACAACAGAAAGACTAAGCTAGGCATAGTGGCTCACACCTGTAACCCCACAACTTGAGAGGTAGAGACAGGGGTAATCAGATTTTAATGCCAACACAAGCTGCATAATGAGACCCTGCTCCCTGTCTAATTAAAAAACAAAACAAACAAACACCTCATCCCTTTAAGGATACATTGTTACTTCTGGGGTGAGGTAAGAAAAACTAAATAAAGTGGATGGGCCTTAAGTTCTGACATGCCCACAGCAGAGATCCCGCTCTGGGTATCCATCTAGATGGACTAGAGCCCTTTCTGCTGATCAGGACCAGTTCCTGGGTCCATAATTACTGCTGAATTGCATACGGACATCATCCAATGTATCCAAACCCATTTTTCTTACTGAGGTTCATAGAATTCTTCTCCTTGGGCCCAGAAATCAGCAAAAGAACCAAGCCTTTCTTCCCCTGTGTCCCCAGAGGAGGAAGCATCTAGAAGCTGTCCACCTACCTCCCCTGTATAGTTTTACTGTGTGCCACAGGAAGCCTTTGGCTGGGAGTCCCCAACAGCAGCTCCTTCCCTTCATCCAGAGTCTCCCTGCCTCAGTGCACCTGACAGTGGCAGAGAGACAGGAGGCAGTCCCTTTGGCCACTCTTGCTATTATTATTTAAAGATGCTTCCTGGTAGGGAAGACTTGCCTCAGGCATCTTTAGATTTTCCTAAGCAATTCCGTAAAGGTCCTGGCTTAGCATTAAGTGGAGTCAAGAAGAGCTCAGCCCTTTGTGAAGGTGAGGGAAACCAATGAGCACCATTCTTAGGCCCTTAGACACATGGTCAGACCTGGGTGAGGCAGAGCTGCTGGGGCCCAGGAAAACTAGCCCCTCAGTGTCCTTCCAGAGTCCTGAAAGCTGCAGTGCTTGCCTGACTGGGGCCAGGCTGAACTTCAGACCAAACAGTACAGGTAGCTGGACAGAAGCCTGCCTCTGTCCCTTACACTGACTTTCCAGCCCTTCAGCAGAGACACTGATCCAATGGGACGCGTGGAACGCTCAAGTGTGGGGACCACAGGCAGGGCCACTGTTTTTCCCATGGCTAGAGTTACTCTGGGCCAGGAGACCTCAGGAGGTCTGCAGGAGGTCAGCTCCTTTGACTGAGCCAGAGAAGCAGAGGTTTCTCTGAGCCTGTCTTTAGAGACCACTGACGTATGCACCACAATCTTTGGCAAGTCAGTAACCTGATACCTCACATCCCTGGGAGGAAACTAAAAGAATAGGGTATCTGTGCTCCTGTCAATGGCTGCCCCCGCCTCTGAGTCCAGTTTTAGAATGAGGCAGTGGTATTTTCTCAGGGCAGGAGCTGCAGTTAATGTAGACATTAACTACACACTAGTAAAAGGGTGGGGGGATGTCTCCTGAGCTATTGCTTCCTTCCCCCTTCATTAATACATTTCAATCTTTGATTTCTTAAAGCCAACTGAAAGTGAAAGTGTCCCTCTCCCAACTGCCACGCCTGGGGTAAGATCAGTGACTGGTCCCCAGGGGCTGGGCCTTCTCCTTGAGTTTATTTGACCATGTCGAGTTTTCCACTGGCGTCCTGTATTCTCCATGAGTGTCCTTCCAGAACAGGTCTGCTGCAGTGGTTTGCATTCCTCATCAGTGCCCAGTACGCTTGAGCGGCCCAGCCTTCTCCTCTAACACAGTAGACCACCTGGACATGCATGTGCTGTGTGGATGCAGTTTCCACCCCCCAGCCCTGTGTTGTTAGCATGTGACTTTTCCTTTCATATCATGCTTTTTGAGGTGAAAAGGCCCTAGAAACACATCTCCAGTTCTTATGTCTGTCACCTTTGCGTCTGTTGCTGTTTTTCTGAAAGTGTTGCATGTTCTACTTTCCACTGGGTTTGACCTCTCCATGATGACCCTTCAGAACTCTGAAGAGAGCAATAGAATCTCCATCACCTTTTTCCGTCTTTTCCGAGTGATGCGATTGGTGAAGCTTCTCAGCAGGGGGGAAGGCATCCGGACACTGCTGTGGACTTTCATTAAGTCCTTCCAGGTAAGAGCCATGCCAGGACTTCCCGATCTGTCCTTGAGGGCATATGTAAGTCAGAAGATCCCCTACTCCCTCTGAGTGACCACCGGGTCAATAGTGACTGTGGGATGCCTGAGGGATGACACCAGCACTGCTTTTGATAAGCCAAGTAGGAAACAAGAGGCAGAAATAAGACCCCTGAAACTCAGAGGTCTGCAGTGTTTTCCAGATGGAAAGCAATGTAAGTTTCCTCAACTTCTGATTGCCCAGAATGTCCAGCAATAGTGGTGTCTGAGAGAGGGAAGGTCGCCACACACTCCCTGAAGCCTGGCAGCCTTGTCTTAGTTACTGTTATAGTGCTGTGATGAAACGTCATGACCAAGGCAACTTATACAATAAAGCATTTAATGGAGCTTGTTTACAGTTTCAGAGGGTGAGCCCATGGTCAGCATGGCAGCAAGAATGGTAGGCATGGGTGCTGGAGAAGTTGTTGAGAGCTCACATCTCATCTGCTAGTTATAGGTTGAGGGGGGGAGAGAGGGAAGGAGGGAGAGATGGAGGGAGGAAGGAGACACAGAGGCTAGACCAGGCCTAGGCTTTTGAAACGTCAAAGCCCACCCCCCCCCCTCCCAGGGATATACCTCACTAACAAGGTCACTAATCCTTCCCAAACAGTTTCACTAACTGGGAATGAAGCATTCAAACATATGAGTCTGTGTGAACCATTCTCATTCAAAACACCATATAGCGTCTCCCTTAGATGGATTCTCTCCTTACACTGGGTTACAGGTGCTTCATGGATTCGAGTTCAGTTCATTTAGGTGTCTACCAGGCCTTGTTTGACATCTGTAATTCCTTCTGTTGATCCTAGTCCATCCCTGAGGAGAACCAGCTTCTGTACCTTCTGGTACCCTGCTGCAGACATTACATTCTTTTAGGCAGAGTTAATTGAGGGTGAAGAATAGACAGAGATTTGTGATAAAAGGTGCAGCCATGCAGGGAATCCATGGGCAGCATGCACAAACTTTGCAGAGTGAGCCGTGCCCCTTCTCTTCTTCATTTCTGTGTTTCATCCATGAGCTAAATGTTCATGTGAACCAATGAAGTTATATAAAGAAAAAATTCAAGTTTGCCACTTGTCACCAATGAGATAAGTAGTAAAAAAATTCCAAGTAATGTTTATTTATTTATTCATTCATTCATTCTTATTTTACAGTGAGTAGGGAAAAGGGAAAGAGGTGGTATGTAGGGAAAGGAGAAGAAAAAAGCTCACAGAAAATCACAGTCCTGCTGAGAAGGACGAGAATGAGTAACGGCATGGCTCAGAGACAGACAAGGCAAGCACCCTAGACAGAAGAGCCTGAGTGTAGCCAAGCCCTGCAATCCTCTGTGGTCAAGTGTATCAAGTTCTAGAGATGGGCTACGAGAATTATGGGATGCATGCATGCATGCATGCAAAACGACCCTGTTCCTTGAAGAAATTATTAAACTTTTTTAAAAAGTAGATAAAGGGGCCAAGTGACAGAGTAGTGATTTGCCTTTCGACACCATGCCAGCACAGTCCTCAAACATCTGCATGTCTGGGAAGAAAATGTGGAGAATTCTTGTGGTGAGGCTAGCCCCATGGGATGCCAGGAAGCAGTCCACCTGTTGGCATGGCTGCAAGTCAGAGAGCCCCAGGCCTGGAGGTGGCCTGCCAGCTCTCTGATGCACTTCCTTAGACAGGTGAGAAAGGGCTGCTTTACTCCCATGTACTTGGAATTAAGCCAGACAGCCTAGGCAGCACTGGAGGCACACCATACGCATAGATATGTTTGTCATATGTGGTGATGGAGAAAAGCCATCAAGAAACATGCATGAGAGGACTCGGGTCTGGCCAGGCGCATAGACTTGTTGGGGTGCTTTTGCTAAAAGGAGACTGTGAACACACGCCTAGCTTCTTTTCATCCTGGGCCTAGCCCCTTGACTTTGTAGTTCTTCTCAGAGGAACATCTGGCTCAGTTAAAAAGCTTTAAAGGTAGCCCTAGATACACCAAAATTCACCCAAGTTGCTGTAAGGAAAGAAAGCTCAGCGATCTCCCTTAGATTAATTTGACCAAGAGTGAGCCTGTGTTTGAAGTCTCCGCAGTTCTTTTCCCTGTCTTCAGTCTGTCTGCATTTTGCAGTTGCTGGCTTGTCTATAGTTTGCTGGTTGTATATAACTGGTTTGTCCCCAATGTCTTGTCATCCTTAAGACTTGACTGCGGTTTGACTGTCCCTAAGAAAGGGCTCTGCTCTGTATTGAGCAGCATAGAAAACACCACATGCAGAAGAAATGAGGGACACTTTGTAGAAATCTTTAAGAGTTTTACAAGAGATAGTTATTTGTACCAGACCCCAAAACACTCAATACTGCAAACAAGGATACAGCAGAATTACAGACCAAGTGATCTCTGTCTCTTTGAATGTAAGGAAGCTTTCATAAAATGTCTCACCAGTGGTGCATTTTAAAGTGCTTTGCATTCTGGAATGGGTTTTTGACCCTCTGACTAAGTAATTCTACTCCTGAGTTGCTATCCTAAGGAAACCAGAATCAAGGAGACTTTGCATAAAGAGGTTTCTCAGCTCTTCTACAACTACTCCCCAACCCCCACCCCAGATACAGAGGAAATGGAAGCAATTGGGGCATCTGGTATTTGGATTGAATTGGTCAATTACAGCTTCGTGAAGGATGCAGGGTACACTTCAAACTTACTGGGATCTATCTGTGTGTCTGTATGGAAAATGCTTCAGGTTAACACAGGGTAACAACAGGCTTGCCAAGCGCTCCCTGCCTGCTGACACTTTGTAACCCTAGGAGTGCAGTGGTGTGGATCTCCAGGGCTGAAGCACTTGTTCTGTACTGGGCCTCATGTGGGATGAGCAGGCACAAAGGCAGGTGTCCAGCGCCCACCAAGCCCAATGCATTGTCTCTTGCAGGCACTGCCATATGTCGCCCTCCTCATCGCCATGCTGTTCTTCATCTATGCAGTCATTGGCATGCAGGTGAGTGGCAGCTACATTCACTGGCACGCAGGTGAGTGGCAGCCAGTTCCCCCTCGTAAGACCCTTCTCAAGGTGGCCCCAGGTCTATACTTAGGCCAGGTAAAGTAGAAAGACAAGGTCTTGATGTCTTCGGTCAAACACCTTGGCTACTGAGGAGATGAGGAGAGAGAACATTATGGCCCTTGGGTGGGATCAAACTCCCAAGACAGAGCTTGCACCAGAGGAAACCAGACCCAGAAGGATATAGAATTCAAGATGCAGCAGGAGACTGTTATACTAGCCTTCCTCCCTGCCAACACTTGCACTCATGTCTTGGGAGAATGAACTAGATGGGAAGACCCATGGTTGATCTGAACAGCAGAATGCCATAGGCACACCAGTGAGAAAGGAGATAGATGCCCCAGTCACCAGTGTGGAGATCACGTGCTCTGCACTAATATGTGCCTATTGATACTGTGAGGAATTACGCCTTGTCACACTGGTGTTCTTGTGCATTTACAGATGCTATGGTTAGGAGAGAGGCATGGATCCAGGCTCTTAGGCCAAGAGACTGGAGCACGTGCTCCAGGTTGGGAAAGGTTTGGGCCTCATTTACAGCTGGCTCCTAACACCCTGGGGTAGCTGGAGGGCAATGAACAGCTCTGGGTACCAGGAGTCAGAGGAAAATAACCTACATCGGTAGAACATTCTGACTAGACAGGTGCACATGAGAGAGGTGAGGTAATTCCAGTACAGAGAGATGTTGTATTTATTTATCTTTTTGTCCTGAATGCATGGAAGTACTTAAGGAATTCTATTGGGAGTTATAGGACAAGAGTCATCATACCAGAGTCTTCTAATGTGATGATGCCATGTCCTTGCAAAGAGAGGTAGCTTAGGGCTCTGCAAACTTCTTGGAAACCTAGCTCCAGAGGCTCATACCAGGCATTTCCCAGGACCCAAGACCTTCTAAAATGTCAGTCTGCTCCATAATTCCAATAGGAAAGTTTTGCTGAAGAGGTGAAGCCCACAAGGCCCCTCTCCATCCCCTTTGTCTCCAATAGATGGTTCATCTCTCTCTTCTCCATTCATCTCAAGACATCTGTGTACCTTCTAGGTGATGTTCCCTCTGTCTGGCAAACTCTTGCTGCTTCTCCTTCAGCACCTGTCTCCTTAGCATTGGGCCAATGGGCCTGTTCCCTGTTCTCCATGGTGTTGGATCACCCCAATACTCACCCCCAATGTGCCTGCTTGCCGTTGCTTGATTACTCTTGTTGTCTCAAGGCAGAGATTCCTATGGGATGAGAATGTGTCTCTCTGAGACACTGCATGCTGATGTTCAGCCTAGTGCCTGGCACAGGCTGTAACCCGCAGATCTGTGCAGGGTGCAGAGAGTGCCAAGTGTCATACAAAATCACATAAATCTTTTCATATGACCGTGTTAGTCAGCAATTCATGATCACACTGAAATATTGGCGATAATTACCTTATAAAGAGAAAATGTTTATTATGGCCTGCAATTTAGGTGTTCTAATCAACAATCGACTAGCCCCATTCCTTTTGCCCTATGACAAGGCAGGACACCATTGTAGAAATTTATCATGAAACAAAACTACTCAGAGGGGTCAGATGACAGCTTCCCACCTGCAAAGACATTCCCAGGGACCTAAGGACCTCCCACTAGGCCACATCTCTTGAAGTTCTACCACTCAGCAGAGCTACCCTCTAACAAGTGTGTAACCACATTAGCTTGGGGGAACACTGACAATCCAAACTGTAAGAATTATGGAAATCTGATTCTTTTTCACCCTTAATAACTTCTTGTCCAGATGTTTGGGAAAGTTGCCATGAGAGATAACAACCAGATCAATAGGAACAACAACTTCCAGACGTTTCCCCAGGCAGTGCTGCTGCTCTTCAGGTGACTGGGTCCTTGAGGGTGGTACTCCTAGAATTCTGAATGACAGAGGTTATGCATGCTCGTCTGGTCATCTCTTGGTAGAACTCTGCTTTGTTATTGTTGTTCTGTATTTGTTAGTTATTTAGTTGGTTTGTTTTGAAACAGCATCTTAGTCTGTAGTCCAGGCTGGCCTCAAACTCATGACAATCCTCCTGCCTCAGCCTCCTAAAATGCTGGTATTGAATGTTCTACTATGGTCAGCTGTTTTATATCTTTTAAAATATTATTATTATTTCATATGTATGTATGAATGAATGTGATTCATGTTCGTGGATGGACATGCTACTGTGTACACGTGGAGATCAGAGGACAGCTTTATGGAGCTGGTCTTCTCCTTTAATCTTTACATGGGTTCTGGGGATTGAACTAGGGTCATCAGGCTTGCACAGCAAACACTATTTACCAACTGACCTATCTCCCTGACCCCAATTTTATCTTCTTAAACAGAACTAGAACTTCAGTTACAGAGAAACTGGCTGCATGGTTAAAACTGCTGGGGTCATCCAGATTGCAGCTGACATTTAGACCACCAGGAATAAACAAACAAACATTGTAGGATAGATATCTATGCATGAAGGAAGAGCACCAGAACACAGCCAGGAAAACAGAAACATGGAGGAAACATGGACAAATTCTGCAAGGCCAATGAGGAGAAGCCTGAGATGTACAAGCTCATATTCTATGGGATTGTTTTTAACCCCAAGATAATTAACTTTGCAAACAATCTTCCTCACACTGAGAGAACTTTCTAGAAACAAGGAAACTATCCATTGACTCCAGTATTACTCTTCCTTTTGAACCAGATCAATCAAGACTAATCACTAAATAATTGTAATAGGAATGTTTGAAGAAGAGGCAGGAGAAAATGAACATCCATTTTCATGAAGAATTGCATCAGACATTTTTATAAATCATATTATACCAGGACCTCTAGTAGTAAGTTGTATCTGAAAGTAGGACTTCCAGACTGTCACTAATCCAAATTGCATTGCTACAGTTACATATATTTTGCACAAGTTAAGAATCTTCTTTCCAAATGTTCAGCTCCTCGTTTCCTTGCCCATTCCCCAGTTAATGCCCCTTCTCTTCATTTAAACAGGTGTGCCACTGGAGAGGCCTGGCAGGAGATCATGCTTGCCTGCCTCCCAGGGAAGCTCTGCGACCCGGACTCAGATTACAACCCCGGAGAGGAATACACTTGTGGAAGCAACTTTGCCATTGTTTATTTCATCAGCTTTTACATGCTGTGCGCCTTCCTGGTGAGCGGTCTCAGACACTCTTTTCCATTTACAGAGCCACAGTAGCATTTGGGGCTAGATCAGTAGCGTTGCCCCTTCATAATACTTTGAAACAGTTGGCACACTCTGGACCCCACCAGGCTCGTGGCAAGACTTGCTTAATCTGGCACGTGTCACAGCCATCTGGGTTATTAGGGCTCACTGTTAGGCTGGGGGTAATTTCCAGACAACCTTGCTACTAAGGGCTGCTGTTTCCTTTCTAAAATTTCAAAGCCACTGCACATGGCTTTAAGTGCCTTCAAAGTGTGAGCTGTCTCTAGTTACAATGGAATTATAAGATTACAGTGTGCTTCAGGGTACCAGCTAATGCACCCACCCACCCCCTACTGAGTGTGTGCCAAGCCATCTGGCCAGACTCATGGCCTTTTCTTAACCATTACAGTAAGAGAATATTATGGCCTGCCTCTGTAATGTGGGGTCCAATATTCCATGCCTCTGTGGTTAGGAGACAGCAATGAAAGGGATCCCTCCCACTACCACTGAACTATCCTCCCGATTAACTTTTCCAGATCATCAACCTCTTCGTGGCTGTTATCATGGACAATTTTGACTATCTGACCCGGGACTGGTCTATTCTTGGGCCTCACCACTTGGATGAATTCAAAAGGATATGGTCAGAATATGACCCTGAAGCAAAGTAGGTTGAAAGGCCCCTACCTGGCTTGTGGGAGTTCTCGGGGAATGTCAAAGGGGCGATTTCTGTGGAAGGGCAGGGTGGAGGTTATGGACTGAAAGCTCATGAGAGGTCGTGCTGCCTAGGACCCCAGGCTGTGCTTTGCTTCCAGGGGAAGGATAAAACACCTGGATGTGGTCACTCTGCTCCGACGAATCCAGCCTCCTCTGGGGTTTGGAAAGTTATGTCCACACCGAGTAGCTTGTAAGGTGAGTGTTCTGCCTCCAAACCTGACGGCCTGTTTGCTGCTTTGATCACACATAAACACTGAGTGACATCAAGCCTGGCCCTCCTTAAGGTAGACATGTGGAGATAATAATTAATGTTTTCTGCATTGGAGAAACTCTCAAATTTAAAATACTTAGAATCCTGCCAGGAACAATAAGAAGAGGAAGGGAATGCTGCAATCTGTCACCAGGTCAGATGTCAGAGGAAATAGTATTTAGGCCAGGGCTAGGTGGCTGTGAATGTAGCTCTGTGACAGTTTATCCGGCACATGAAAGGTCCTGGGTTTGATTACTCAGCACCACAAAACCAACATAAAGAACAGGAGACATAGAAGTCCAGACCAGAGCAGAAGGTGCCTCAGATTGGCCAACAGCAAGCCATTGGGTAATCACTGACTAGAATACAGGAAGTGACAGAGGGTCCCATGGGCAAGCTGAGTCTGATTGAATAGCCAGTGTCATACCTAGTCCTGTGGAGAATGATGAAACATGGATTTTGGGGTTAGCATCACACAGAGTTGATGGTAGCTGACATGAAGAAGCATTGGGTATGGTGAAAGTGGAGGGGCCAGCACGGAGACCCTCCGAGGAAGCACTGTGGGGATACTTGCAGACAGGTGAGGAGAGAGTAATGAGAAAAGAACTAAGTTAGCCCTTAGCTTGACAGTTTTACACACTATACCCTAGCTTGGCAGTAGACACTGAACCCTAGCTTGGCAGTGGTAGACATGATGACATGTTGCATGTGACCTCTCTGATGTAGAGGTCTATAGAGCCTTTCCCTGGGGCTTGAAGCTGATGTATCTCAGGGACAACCTCAGGTCTCCTAGCCTGTCTCTATTATCCCCCACACACTGGTCATGTGACACCCTTGTTCATGTTGGCCTTTCTCCCAAAAGCCCACAGAAACCGTCTCACATTACTGTAGCAACAGGAATGCAAGGTTTGTTTGTTGAACTTCTTGAACTCCATCCAGCCTCAAGAGGAGCACGGAACCCAGTTGACTGAGTTTGTCTTTGTTTGGATTCCACATCCCTCTGTCTAAAAGGGCCTAAGTGTCCTTAAGACACAAAGTAATTCTTTATGCTGACTTAGTTTTGTCAGGAAAAGTGAATGGATGTCCCAGTCACCCTGGCTGCACTGATTTTGGAGTCAGAAAAAGTTGACAGAACTTGCATTCCAGCCCTTCAGTAAGGTGGAATGAACTGTTAGTCAAAAATGTGTGTGTGTGTGTGTGTGTGTGTGTGTGTGTTATGTGTGTGTGTGTGATTTAATTTTAGATTTTGTTTTGTTTTTGAGATAGGATCTCACTGTGTAGCACTGGCTAACTTGGAAGTCCCTATATAGACCAGGCTAGCCTCCAACTCAGAGATCTACCTGACTGCCTCCCAAGTGCTAGGACATAGGTGTAGGTCACCATGCCCAGCTAGAAAAATTTAAAATATTAACATTGTTTAACTAACACCATGTGCCAGGCATAAAACCTTTGTGTCTGTGATCTACTTCAATTCTTACAAGGCCTGTTGTCAGCCTGGAATGCTGTCTTAATTTACAATGGCATGGCTGGAGCTCAAAGACGATGTCCCTTACCCCAAGTTTTCCTGCAGCTTTCCTTGATGCTGGTGTTAGAGGTACCTGGAGAAAAGTGAGAAGTAGGAAGTGTTGATCTGTTCTGAAAGACCAAGCCTTCAGAGGAGCCACAGAGACCTACCTGAGATACTGTGTGATGTCCTATTTCTGGAAACTTCCTGAAAGAACACACTCTCTGGGTTGTGATCAGTAGTGAGCTCTACTAGTGAACAGCCCAAGATTCAGGCCATGTGTTTGGCCTATGTATCTGTTGTACCACTTAAAAGTATCATAAAACCCTTAAGGATGCAGGTACGCCTAGCCCCAAGATGCAGAGAGCTATGAATGAGGCAAGAAGAATGCATGGATAGTGACGTTTAATTATTTAACATAAATAGCATCTGGTTGTTATCATTTATATTTCATGACTGAAATTTGGTCTTTGTTATCCCAGGTCCCTCACAGATGGTAGGTTGTATTCACCAGCATTCTCTGGAGAAACAGGACTGATGGCGTGACTATGGGCATATATATATATATATATACATATATATATATAATGTATGTATGTATGTATATATATGTGTGTGTGTATGTGTGTGTGTGTATGCCTGTATGTATAGATGTACATGTATATGCACACATATATGCATACACATGTTTATTAAGTGTTATGGGCATATGTGACTTTGAGAAGTTCTTCAGTGTGTCATCTTGTAGTGGGAGATCTGTGGTACACTTCAGTCTGATATCAGGGGGACCACTGAGATGCATTTCAGTCAGTGCAGACTGATGTTCTACCTCAAGCAGGCAGGAAAAGAGGAGATCCAGTCTTTTTCCATGGTTTTGTGCTGTGATTCAATGATGACTAGGCATCTGCTTTACTCAGCCATCAATTCAGATGCTAATCTCTCCCAGAGCACTCTCATGGACCTATCCAGAAATGATAGTTAACCCAATATCAGGGCAGCCCATAGACTAATTACATTGATACCTATAATTAACCATCTCAGAGATGGCTGTCAAGTTAAAGTGGGGGTGAACTAGAGCATGAATGAAGAATAAGCAAAGAATGAACATCAAAAAGGGATATGGCCATAATAGAACATTTGCATTCTCCTGAGGTGCTCTTTTTCATCTACAGAGATTAGTTGCCATGAATATGCCTCTTAACAGTGATGGGACAGTTATGTTCAATGCAACCCTGTTTGCTTTGGTCCGGACAGCTCTCAAGATCAAGACTGAAGGTGAGCACTCTCTGGAAACAGAAAGCAGGACAGGTAGCCCGAGAGGGAGGAGATGTTACACACACACATCCCTACACACAAACTTTGGTTCTCCTTTCTGGGCTTCCTCTTAATGAGCGGGATGCCTCAGGAAAGGGTGATGAATCCAGGAAGAATATCTCTGCCTGGCCAGCTGACTACCCCATCCCTTCTGGTTTTCCTTTGTACTTTGCTTTGTTCCATAATATTTGGAGTTGACTCATCACACTGATTACTATACTGCAGGAGAAACAGGCAAGGTATTGGACATAGAGATGATTCCAGCTGTCCTTCATCAACACCATCAGGGAGGCAAGTCGCCCTTCCAAGCAGTAACTTCTTTGTCCATAGAAAGGAACCACATGCAAAGACACCAGGGAAAGCTTTAAGCAGAGGTGGGGGTTGAATGGTGCAGAGGCCACTGTGCATGTGGGACATAACAGCAGGTCCACATCTCAGCTGACTCTATCATGCCACCCTCAGCCCTGCTCAAACCTGGCTGAGCAGGCAGGGGGATGTGCCTCTGGGTTTGGCTCCTGGTGGCATGGGAAGCAGATTGCTGCACGGGCTGGGGAGTAGAGGCAAGAAGAGAGGCGAGAGAAGACAGTAGGCATGTGTTTAGTCTGAGGACTGGTGCTCTTCAAAGTGCTAGTGCTCTACCCAGCAAAGCCAGCCTCCTCTGGCCTAACATGATTCTTACGCCACAAACACGCATTGTTAAGGGTTCCAGAAGGTAGGGTGGGCCTATGAGTTGATGTATCTGTAGAAAAGACCTATAGGGAAAAGTCAAGTTTGAGGTGAGGGTGAGTGCCTACAGTAGAGCCTGAGGTGAGTTTTGTTTAGGTAAAGTTTAGCCTGGATCTGCAAAAACAAAGGCAGGGTTTGGGGTATAATGGAGGAGGGAGATGGGGAAGGAGGAGGAGCAAGAAAAGGAAGACAGGGAGGAGGGAGATGGAGAGGAGCGGGAAGAGGAGGGAGTAGTATAAAACAAAGAAGAGGGAGGAAGAGGAAGGGGGTAAGGAGGGGGATTGGGGAGGAGAGGAGAAGGAAAAGAGGAAGAGGAGGAGAGATGGAGGAGGAGAAAGAACAGGAGGATGAGGAGGAGAAGGCAGTAGCAGAGACAGCTATCCTCTAGTCTGGGAGCCAAGGGCGGAGCACAGGTCCTGTCTGGGGCGGGTGCTGTGGCAGAAGAGGGCCATTCCTCCATTCCCAGGTGAAACATGACCACTGATTGATAGGTCTTCCAGCTGTATGGGCTTGGTATTTCTGAATATAGGAAAAGCATTTGGCAGTCACTGTGGAGAGCTGAGGGAGAAAGGGCTCCATCAGTAAGGCAATCCAAGGACCCAGCAGCATAGTGAGGGGCAGGAAAGAGCTCCGGGCCATAGAAGCAGGGCCTGTCCATGCCATGTCCATGTACCCTTCTTTGCCTTTTGGATTCAGGGAACTTGGAGCAAGCTAATGAAGAACTCCGAGCTGTGATAAAGAAGATCTGGAAGAAGACAAGCATGAAGCTCCTTGACCAAGTCGTCCCTCCTGCTGGTGGTCAGTGTGATGTGCTTCCTAAGTGGTTCTCTGTCGAGGAGTTAGTCAGTAGCAGCACCAGCAGACAGCCCAGAGCGAGACTGTGGAATGCTTTACCAAACCATAGAGTGTGAGCCCCACAGCTGAAGGAGCCCTTTGGCTTCCCATGAAAATATTTGGGGTGATATGAAGACAGCCAAGACAGAGGGGCTTCAGTGGGGAGAAGTCCAGACCCCATGTGGCTAGAGCAGGGTTTTGCTAGCAGTAGAAAAAATTGGTGTAAAGAATATGAGAGCTATCACAAAATTAAAAGCCCATGCCTTTTGCCACAAAAGAAATAGTTAAATCTAGTTTGCAGCTTTAAGTGTCTTGAGGGAAATGGGTAGGTTTTAGGAAAGAATACCTCTAAAATAATTTTAAAAAGACTGAACTTACTACTGTAGTTACCAAGGCTGTCCTTAAATGAGAGTCTAGAGGTAGAACTAACAAGCATGCTTATTTATTTCCTTTTGTTGTTTTTCACAATTAACTGACTAAACATTTAAATTTTACATATATATAATATCCTTATATATTATATATATATATATAATGTTTCTCTATTTTTGTTTAAATACATGTGGACGTAGAAGTGAGATGGTTATTTTCCAACTGTTTTGTTTCAAGCTTTAAAAGTGCAGAATCTGATAACCCAGTGCCCCTGCCTCCCCAGCAGTGTAGCTAACCCTGGCCTGGATGCATGATAAGCACCTGGTATGTTTTATAATGAACAGAACTATAATAGTATAGTGTGGTTCAGATTCAGAAGCTGAGTCCAGCACCCAGAAAGTGACAGCTGTGGCTCCTGGGGTGGGGACAGAGGGAGCCATGTATTAGCCACTTCTGCTTCTTAGTGGGGCTGGCTTCGTTAGTGATTCGGGCTACCCATAGCTGGCCTGGCCACTGGCCCAACTCTGGGAAAATAGCTCAGAAAGAAATGACCCAAGTGAGGTGGGGGGGTTCCCACCTCAAGACCCTCCAGCTCCCCAGACCTGATTCTGCACTTTTAAAACTCCTCTTGGTTTCCGTTTTTTCCTTTCAGCTGCACATCCAAGTGGTCGCATGGCTTAGATGAACCGCTTTTTAAACTGTTGTAACACTACGCTTGAGCTTTCTCTGCAGCCCCCATTCCTTTCAACTCTCAGAATATTCTGAAGCAATTCTGTTTTAGGGTGGTGGCATGGAATCAGAGTTATCTCTTGCCAACTGGATTCCCCTACATTGTTTCTTGAAATGCAGATGCATGCTTCAGAATAGAAGGCTGTGCCTGTCTGTA
Source organism: Cricetiscus sungorus (assembly GCA_030556225.1). Taxonomy (NCBI): domain Eukaryota; kingdom Metazoa; phylum Chordata; class Mammalia; order Rodentia; family Cricetidae; genus Cricetiscus; species Cricetiscus sungorus. Next base: position 3,387,232 of record JANBXA010000260.1, read on the forward strand.
AACCTTCCATATACTAGCCCGAGTCCCTCACCTCTCTTGTTCCAATTCTGCCTCTTTGGAACCATCACCTTCATTGTGGCCCATCTAATGCCCACAGGAATAGCCCTCCCCTCCTCACACAAGGTGGCTTGAAGAGTGTCGTCTGCATCCCTGTGACACTCGAGTTCTTTTCATCTTACTAGGAAAAAGTTCAGAATTTGGCTTATGCTCCAAACTCCCTTCCTTTGAAAAACTGATCTACTCATCTCCACTAAGCTTCTCGTGAAGGATGAATACATCCCCCACTTCTGGAACCTGGTAGTTCTCTGTGTTTCTTTTCAGGGTTTGGGGTTTGTGATGATAGGTGTCAATCTGTTCCCCAGGAGCAGCTAGAAGCATTATGATACCTGGGGGGAAGAACTAGAGTGTTAGGAAGAGGTAGAATGCTCCAGCAGTTTCTGTAGTATCTGTTCCTGTGCACAGTGTAGCACCTGCCTATCTGGTTTACATCTCGTATAATCACATTTGCCACCAGAGGGGACCAAACAGCAGTGACCTTCGGGCCTTAGTGGATAGCTCTGGGTTTGGGTTTTTCTGTCTACTCATTTGTCTCTTTCGGGGTTTTTTCCCCTCTTATCTCCCAGGAGATCAGTGGTTCCCAACCTTTCCCTCATGGTGGCACACTTAGAAATGACACCATGATACATCCCTTGGGACAAACAGATGTTTGTTCCAGGTGTTAGTCTCCCACAGTATAGTGTGGTTAGAGGGCTGCAGAATGAGTGCTCAGCTTGGCCCTGAGGGTACTCAGGTGACCTCATAGCTGAGCGAGATGTTTGCCTAGATCGCTTTTCTGCTGGCAGGAGATGTGAGCTGCCAGTGCTCGTTACAAGCTCATGGAAAGGTGATGTTAGCAAGTAGCCGTGGAGGACAGTCCAGGAGCATCTTCTTCTCTACTCTCTGCCTGCAGCCTCACCAGTCCTGTCATGAGGCTGAGACGTCTCAGCCTGCAATCTCACCTGGGTTCTTAGTGCCCTCTTGTCATCTCTGCTACTTCATGGGCTTCCCTTTCTCTTCAGAAGCTCCTCTCTAAAAATCCTCCCACCTTTTGAGTCCTCATCCTTGAGCCATCTCTCTGGTTTCTTGGTCCCCTCTGAGTTCTACTGAGCCCAGATGGCCTCACCACATGAATTGCTTCTCTCTGTTCCTTTCCTGTCCTGCTCAGGCTTTAGTTTCTCTTGTTCCTTAGCACTCTTGTTCAGGCCAGGGCTCTTGGTACTGATTTATCTCAGTGGCGATAACTAGGTCATTCTTGAGTCCTGCCCTGCTGCTGCAGAGTGGAAGGGAAGGGATGGCCAGCGCTTCTTTACTAGAAACAGCCTGGTATAGACTAAAATGAGCCTCTGCATTGAGTCAGGGAGTTTCTCAGGGCTTATGGGACCTTGAAACACAAAGGACATCTGCGTTGTTGAAGGTGGCAGAGATTCTGGGCTCTGTGAATGCCCTGGCCCAGCAGCCACTGGCCTATAAGGAAAGAGCTAGGGCAGACTGGAAAGGCAGCTCAAAGGAAACAGGTGTTGGGTATGGCCAGAGCCAGGCTATCTGTAGAGAGGTAGGGTCGGACGAGGAGAGGACCCTGGGCTCAGGTCCTGGACAGTTGACCTGCTCCAGTCTTGTGACCTCTCCCTCTCTTAGAAGAATGAGCAAAGTTGTTATGGAGAGGATGTGAGGCCCACAAGGAGCACGGCTTGGCTTGGACACAGCCCCCCAGATATCCAGTCGTGGTCCCTAGCTGTAGTTGATGGACAGAGTGGACAGCAGCTGGAGATGGGGCACGATGGGGCAAAGATGAACTTAGCAGACCGGGATAGCTTTGCTTGCTTTCCTTTGGGTGGTGCCTTCCTCACTGGGTAGTGCAGATGAACTGGTGGCCAGCCAGGGGCTTTGATTGCAGATGCGACACAGAGCCGGCCCTGTTTTCTTCAGAAGCCCTTTTACCACACCAGGGCTTCCTTGGCTTGGGCTCAGGAGGAATATAAGGCCAACCCATTCCGAAACAGCCTGCAAGGTAATGCTGTGCAACTTCTGGCAGGAAGGTCTGGAGAAGCTGCCCAAAGTGGCCCAGCAGCCTCTGGGTGGGGACTATAAATCAGCCACACCTCACTGAATAAGCCCACCAATGTTGTGTTAGTGGGTTCCATGGGCCCCAGTGACCCCAAACCTCCAATGGCTCTAGCATCCATTTCAGTAAGTGATACTGTTGACTGATGACTTGTAATTGTAGGGCACTTGACACTAGGACAGCCCACACCGGGTTTGGGTGCTTTATAGACCTTCTATTCTGCATCCTCGGTTCTTCTCAGATGGAGCTCTGTTTTATAGCAAAGAATACAAGGGCACACAGGTTGATCCTCTTACTCCCGATCCACATGACTCTTGCAAGGCCAGCTTGACCAGAAGCCTGAGTACCCACAGCTGCTCCTCTTCCCAGACTTTTTAGGTCTGTCAGATGGCCTACCACCCCAAAACAGCCCTCACACAAGCTCAGCTGCTATTGTAGCCTTGCCACTCTCTACCCAGAAGACCTCAGTGCCTTACAGATACAGTGGCATCAACCTTAGGGGGTGGGGCACAGGACACTGACATGTGCACCATGGTTTACTGTGAGACAGTCAAAGCCTCTATTCTGCCTCATGCATCACCTTCAAAGTTGTCAGCAGAGTTCTGATTCCCGAGTGATATGTACTGAAGGTTGTTTCTGAACAGAGCAGACATAAAGCCTGCTCAGTGCTGAGGTTCGCTGGAGCTGTCATTGCAATGCAGAAATCCAGCGGTTCTAAATTTCAATCCAAGAAATGGTCTCAGAGCTTATTGGCAAAGAACAGGGGAGAGTGTAAGATCTGGAGCTGCAGCCTCTGTTCCGACCTTCCTCTCCTTCCAAGCTCATCTGTCACCTTTCTCGGTCTCCATCTTGTGACATGGGGATTTGGATGCTTAATTGCATTCGATGCTTTTGGTAATTACACATGCAAATCTCTATGCACAGGGTAGAAAATGTGGCCTGCGAGGCCTTTCTGTTTTGTAATGTTTAAGTAAATAACCAAGGTGGCGCTTCATATCGTTACTAATATACTACTCTCTTAAACTCGTGATAAATATACATTACTTCCTGCAACTTTGAGGGTCAGTTTATTTAACTGACACTAACTTTGAGCCTTAACTGCTTTGCAAAGCTTTGCTTCTTGCTAGACCGAGCAACCTGTGTTGTAGACTGAGAGCCCAGTGCCTTTTGTGCACTGTCCCATCCCACCCCTGCCCCAGCCAGAAGTGAGGGTTTAGGCTCTTGGTCCAAATGTGCTGATTCGGGAGAGCTGTGTCTGGTCTCTCCGTTTAGATGATGAGGTAACCGTGGGGAAGTTCTATGCCACTTTCCTGATACAGGACTACTTTAGGAAATTCAAGAAACGGAAAGAACAAGGATTGGTGGGGAAATACCCCACGAAGAACACGACGATTGCCCTACAGGTGAATTGTCCTCTTGTTCTCTTCTCTTTTCACTAACAATGTCACCAGCTTTAATTTGAAATACTAGAGAGCTGACTATTCATGGTTGAGCAGTGCCACAAGGATTTTGTTTAAACTGAGATACTGCACACACACACCCCACTGTGGACTAGCCATTTCTGAGCCACAAGGTAAGTACTTCCCCTCTTCATGTCTTCTCTGTTGAACCTGGCACCTGCCAACATCCGGTCTGTGTGCAAAGCCCCCAGGACAGCCAATGATGGGAAAGGAGTGAACGCCTCCCTTACACCCTAGCCACCTGGGTCTTCTCCAAAGGCAACATCCTCTAGGCAGGCTCCCCTTCCCATAGCCCCGGGCACAGGGTCCAGCTGCCCCGTGAACAGCTTTCCATCTGAGCGCAAGTGCTTTGTTTTGTTTCTGTTTGTTTTTTACCCCACGGCTTGTTGGTTTTTGGTCCATTTCAATGACATCCATCACTCCCTAGTATGTTCTCTCTCTCTCTCTCCTCGTGTGTGTGTGTGTGTGTGTGTGTGTGTGTGTGTGTGTGTGTGTGTGTGTGTGTGTGTTGTGTCTGTCTCTGTGTGCTATCTCCCAGGGGCATTGCTGTACAAGTGCTACATACACAGGCCAGTGTCTGACCCATCTCCCTTCCTCCAGGACTTTCCGGGACGGACACACACACACACACACACACACACACACACACATACATACAGTCTCTCTCTCTCTCTCTCTCTCTCTCTCTCTCTCTCTCTCTCTCTCTCTCTCTCTCTCTCTCTCTCTCTCTCTCGTCCCTGCTAGGCCAATCAGGGTTCAGGCATCCAAAGGCAATGGAATCCTAAAGCTGTCCAGAGCTCTGGGTGGGAAGCAGGCATGGAGAGACAGGAGTCATGCTAAAAGGTAGTTTGGGGTTAGTTGTGTTTTAGAAGGGTTGGGGACAGATGCTAAGGGCAGAGAAAAGGGAAGTATGGAGGTTGGCAAGCTGTCATGAAATCCTGCTGTCCATGCTACCTGGGAGAACCTTCAGTCCATCACAAATTTTCCTTGGTTTTTAAAAAGTTTACATGAAAGTTACTTTTATGTCCCTGCTCTCAAAGTTCTTAAATGTGGCCTTGTGGGTGTTGTTGATACGGTTCAACATGGTCCAGTCCTGAACGTTGCTCTGGAGCATATACCCAGCATTATTGTGTGTTCAAAGGGATAACTGGAAGCTCCGGCCTGACTGTGATCTTGCTGTGAGAAAGAGTATGAATAAGGAAGATGGTGAATAAGGAATGTCGAGTGTGTTATGGCAGTTAGTGGATGACCTTGCAGACAGTGACCAGCTGTGACTCATGGTGAGGTCCTAGGGGGCCAGGTAAATAAATATCTTGCTGGTGGAGCAGGTGGACAGCCACACTTGTTCAAGCCAGCCTGTGTTCTTTCTCTCCCTAATCATGTGACCTTTGAGAGCTCAGTGAGTTACAGGCTCAGCCATCTTGTTTGCTGCCATCTCTGGTCATAGACTTCGATTTAAGTTCTCTCACCTCCTGTTGATCTGGTTTGCAAAAGTGACAGCAGTGACTCTAAGATTACAGTCGCAAGTAGCCTTGAATGGCAAAAGCTAAAAAACCGAGTTTGCAAATTTGCGTAGGTCCCTGGTTTATGTATCCCTGGTGGCAGCAGAGAGCATTAGCATGTACTCAAGAAGCGTGTCTGCTCACATGAGCCTGAGCCCCACAGGACAGGTCGGCTGGATTTCTGAGTTTGGTGGGTGCACTCTGCCTACCCAGAATGTCTTGCTGCTCTACAACTCTAGTTGGTGGGATCAAAACTTGGCTTTCTGGAGGGAATTGGTCTCTCTGCCGCAGTTATGTCACGGTTTGTGGCAGTCAGTTTATCCCTGAGTGAAAATACCCTGCAGGTCCCCGTGGAGGGTATATGTGTAAACACTTGGATGTCTGCTGTGGGGGCGGGGAGGGTGGGGTGGGTTAAGACCCTTTCTGAAGCCCCAAGGCTTGCTCTGGTGGCTGGATGCATGCTTTGGTACTCTGAAACAGCATAAACAACACGTGGCTTAAATAGTCGCCACATTTGCATATGGAGCTGAAGGTTCAGATGATGCTAACAGTGTGCCATAAAGGTTCTGGGTGAGAGACAACCACATTATGCTAAAATGATGTCGAGGGTTTTCTCCTGTTGAAGATTTCTCATTGTTATTACTTAAAGAGTTTCTTTTCATTGGTAGAAGGCAAATATGTCTAGTTAGATGATACAAATATGTTTTCCCATGGTTCTATTGAGAATTGAGGCTAGGGCTATAATTTATATTAAGTACACAGCATAGAAAATTAAGTTGTGTTCATAATCTTGACAGTTAAATTCTGAAAAGGCATTTGATTCTGAAACAAGCATTAAAAATAGAAAATGTTTGTCTCCTTGATGGATAATTCTAATTACATTTTTGGCTTCCTCTGCTATAGAAATGGCTTTAAATGTGATTTGTTATTCTACATTTAATTAGTGCATAAGGAGGGCTCCTTTTTTGCATTATGAAATATCATGGGTGATGTAGCAGTAGGCAACTGGGATTGGTCGTGGGAGGAAGGCAGCTGACTGCAGCTAGGAGGAAGACACACCCTTGAGATAGCTGCCCAGGGTGGACTTAGCTGGTTGGAAAGGGAGCAACAGGCTCTGGCAACAGGGAGCCACAGGTTGTGGCTCGCGGGCTGGTTGCAGTGGGAAGTGGAGTGTGGCATTAATGTGCGTGCTGGCCTGCAGAGTGAGGTCTGTCTGAAGAGCTCTCAGAACTGGCACCCAAGCTCTGCACCCCCATTCCATGTCATGGCTCTCCAGGGCACACAGATGCACTGTGGTTTGAACCCTGTGGGCTCAGGCTGGGCTCCTTGTGTTCAGACCAGCTGTAGTGTTAACCTTCCCTGTGGTGGCGATGACTGAAGGCACTCCTACCTCTGCCTGGGAAGGAGCTGGGCATCTGTGTCCTCTGTGGTCTGAATGAGTGTGCACTTTCCATCCACCCACTCCGCCTCTCCATGTCCATCATTAAGACCGAACTTCTCTCTGGCCCTTCTGTGACAGGCGCCGCAGAGAAAGCCGCACCCAGCCTTCTGGTTTTCTCCCGTGCATCTGACATACATGCTCCCTTTAGTTTGCTCTTCTTCCATGCTGCTACATCCGAGTGACCTGCAAGTTTCCACAGGGACAGAGAAATAAAGGAATATAGCCACATGGCCACCGGCATTCTCAGTTCCCTTCCCTGCAAGTAGTAATGCAGCTAGACGGCCCCACCGAACCTCGATGAGGACTCCCACGGGAGTGCTTGTCTCACTGACAACACAGGGTCCCAAAGTGGGAAAAGCTTTGTTTTTTTCTGTTTTAACATTCACGTCTCTTGTCCTCCATGAACCCACATGAGAAGCCACCCAAGTGCACCAAAGGGAACCCCAGGCAGCTAGTCTCGTGTCTGTTTAGAAGTCGGATTAAGGGGCCCAAAATGTATAGCTAGCTCCGTAGGATTAGGTGCTTGTTTAGGCTGAGTGGCGTTAGCATCTGTGCCTTGGCCACACACAGGGTGGTTGGGAGATGTGGGTGGTATGAAAGTAGTTATTAGTTTCAGTCTCCAGTGCTCCTCACTGTGGCCTTCTCAGAGTGGCATGATATACAAAGACAGGAAAACAGGTTCCTCCCGGAGAGCGGACCCATGTGAGATCCTGTTAATCCTGTCGCCTTAGTCTGGAAGGCAGTGAGGTTTTCTTGTTTAGTTTTGTTTTGCTTTTGTTTTTGAGAAGTATGATTCTATCCAAAACCATAGCACTGCTTTTTGTGTATATGTTTCCCTTTTTTAGTTTAAGAGGAGAACAGATGCTAACAGATGGGATTTCACTGGCTGATTCGTTTGTTTCAGATGCTTGAACGGATGCTTTAGAGTTCTCTGCCTGAGCTACCGCACCAAGCTGGTTAGTCCGAAGGCGCTTGTGGTTAAGGCCTTGAAAGGGCAAAGTCACACTCGGGCTTATTCCTACTGGCGCAGCATTTCAGGAGAAATGCAGGCAAGAGCAATCCTAAAGTCCCGGGGAGACCCCTTCCGAGCAAGGCACTCCTCTGGAAGGCGGAAGCGGGGCTCACCTGGGGAGCCATGGCTGCCTGTCGTGGACACTACTCATGGTGGCTCCTTTTCATGAAAGGAAACATAAGAGTTAGAGTTTTCCCTTCCAAGACAGAGACTCAGTGAAAGGGACAGAGAGAGAGAGAGGGAGAGAGGGAGAGAGAGAGAGAGAGAGAGAGAGAGAGAGAGAGAGAGAGAGAGAGAGAGAGAGGGAGAGAGAGAGAGAGAGAAGGGCAGCTGCACCACAGAGAAATTAAATGAACACAACTTGCTGATGCTGGCCAGTAAAAAATAAATAAATAACACAAATAAATTATATATACATAAACATGTGTGTATATATATGTGTATATATATACACATATATATATATTAAAAAGAACTAAGCAGACCTGCCTAAGGTGAGCAGCTGACTCTGTCCCAAAATCCTGCATCCCTGGTTGCCCGAACTCCCACAGACTGGCAGGCTGATTGGCACTGAGCACATAGAGTTTCTTTTCTATGCCAGTACATCATGACCTCCTAAACAGCGCCCAGCCCTGCTTGCTGCAGTGACCTAGTCCATAATCCACTAATAAGTGGAAGGCCAGGAAGCTCAGACACACCCATGGAAACTAACACATACACCCGCATGCCAAAACCAACCAGGTAAACCTCAGGTTCCATCTTCCCGTGTCTGTGGGAAATGCCACCACACCCAAACCTCATCTAACATTGTCTGTCTTTAACTCGAGCTCAAAGCCAGTCTGGGATGTCTCTTTGGAAGCAGAATGGTCTAGTTTCATGAACACTGGGAGTCAGGGGACCTGGGTTCTAGTCCCAGCTCCAGCATTCACTTGCTGTGTGACCTTGGGCAAGACACTTAACCTCTCTGTGCCTCAGTTTCCCCATCTGTAAAATGGGGGTAATAATGTCGACCTACCTCACAGGGCTGTTGTGAGGAATAGCTAAGTGATTGTAAAGCTCCTTGGACGTATAATTGCTTATTATTAAGACTACAACAATAATAATATCGTATGCCTGTTTACTACCAGAACTTTAAGAAATTCTTGGTTTGGTTTGATCTCTTTTCTGTTCTGTACTGTAGCTATTTATCAAGAGGAATTCTCCTCCTTTTTAAGATACTAGGCAATGCATAAAGATGCAAACAGGTAACCTGTCAGGTCACATTCTCAAACAGCGACAACAGCAATTTTTTGCCCAAATGTTGGTTGAGGAAAGCATTGCTTTCAGATTCTAAACCCATCCTCAAAAAGGGTCAAGTCTGTACCTCTGATATTCACCCAATACGTCCCAAATGGCCAAGGAGCAAATGTATGGGGAGGAATCTGAGAAAGGGGGTAGGGGAAGAGGGGGAAGAAGGGCTTCCAACCTACTGACCCCCTTTGCTTGGCCTGGAGTGTGTATCCTGGAGTGGGGTGTGCATGTATGTGTACAGCTTGGATGGTGGGCTGAGTGCGGTGGGGTGAAGAGTGAGGTAAGGTGGGACAGTCACGAGGAGAGGAAGGAGCCCCGACTCTGTTCTGGCAGAAAGGCGTGTTCCTCTAAGCCTCCTGGGGTGCAGCCACCCTGATGGCCAGGCTGAGGTGGATAGGCCCCGCTGGGCAGCAGGCCTTCCTCAGACTTACCCCAGGTAAATGCCGAGGGGCCTTCTCTGGTGACATCTTGTGTGCCTATGACATTTGCCCTTGACCACAGAGGTTCCTTGCCATGTGGCTTGACCATCTATACCATGGGGACCTCCTGACCTGGCTCTGCGCAGACAATAGTGAGGCTGGGAGCTCACGGGGGTTTTATCCATCCTCCTGGTGTGAAGACCCCCATAGGTGGTGGTGTGGGAATGTGTGAGCCAAGACATACACCCTGGTTTGCATGCCTGGCCCCTTGGGAGAGGTCAAAGCCCACTCATGTCTGATGTTAATGCTGTGCCCCAGATGTTGCCTCTAGCATCCAAGTCTCTCAGGTCTCCATGCTCCAGCGACCACAGTGCTAATGCTTATCCTAGCAGGGCCTCTGGAGTCACCTCTGTAAAGACTGGGCAGTACCTGGGCAGCCACTGTAGCAGAGAGAATGCATATGTCACCCCCAAGAGCAAAACTGGCCAGTCTTGCAGACAGCGGGTTAAAAAACAAATTGTCCCTTAGGCAACGCAGCTGCCCTGACCCACCCTCCCTGCCCTGGCCTTGCTGTCACTTCTGTTTCTACATCCTCATGTAGCTCTAATGGCTAGAGTTGCACAGGCCTTTCTCTGTGTCTCACCTAAACCCATAGAAGCCAGGAAGCGTCTATTTGCTTACAAGCCCAACTTACAAAATCCCTGGGAATGGTGCCCCTTTGGGCCTGGCTATGCTGCTAAGGAACAGAGTTGATTGGTCAACAGCCAAGGCTACTTTGGGGAAGACAGCCAATAGCAGAGAAGACTGCCCCCCCCCACTGCCGGTTCCCACACACTGGGAACCAGGCTACCTGACAAACCCCAGGAGCCTCTGTCCCATTTCCCCCAGAGCCCCGGCAAAAGTAATCATCCAGTGGAGAGGAAGAGGCAAAAGGCTAGGCAGACTTCATGGCTAAAATCTTCAGAGACAAGCGCACACATCTGGTACCCAGCACCTGTATCCATGATGCTCACTTTTAGCTCCTGGATCAGAAATGCCAGAGATCAGCGTCCATCACAGGAGAACAAAGGTAGGGTGGGAGGTAGGATATTCTCAGCACCAAGTGGGTCATGGAGGGACCCAATTCAAAATTAATCCATGGGATAACTGGGGCAGCTTTCTGGAAGAGGGACCTTGGTTTTTACTGAGAGACATCATCATTATGTCCCAACATCCTTAATGATCTAATAGTAAAGGCTTTTATTATAATAGCATGCTATTTACTAATATGCGCCTAGCATCCCTCTACAGCCTAACATATATATCACTGCTCAGTTAGCTTTAGGAAGGAGCTTGGTAAGTAAAACATGGGGTTCTCAGGAGCGTGGGTACCTGGGTGAACTTATTCTCCTTGGTATGTCTTAGGCCTGAGGCACTTGGCTCTTTGGGATAATGGGGAAACAATGGTGAGAAGTGTTGAAGGCAACCAGATATAGTAGTATGTGCCTGCAATACTGGACCTTGAGAGGAAGAGGCAAAGGCTAGCTTAGAAAACCCAAATGATGGACAAAGGTGGGAAGATGTAGGAGAAGCAGAAGCAGAAAGCTGACACTGTGGTCACTGTATGTTGGCTTGCTGGAGGGTGGATTGATCAGCAGTTCTCAAACATTTTGGTCTAAGAGCCTTTCCTATTCTTAAAATCTATCCAGAGCCCTTGTATATCCACATTTATAAATTAAAGCTGATTAATTTTATAAACACAAGAATACGTAAGCACAAAGATGCCGGGGTGGTGGTAACACCACTGTGTCACTCAACCTTTGGAACCCTCACCGCACAGTCTTGAGAGAATGAGAATGTACAAAGCCAGTGACCTCGTGGACCCCCGAAGGAGTCTCAGGATGCTGTGAGGTCCATGAAACACACCTTGAAAAACATTGCTCTGGGTAGATGACCCAAAGTCCCCCTTAAAGGCAGGAGTGCTGCAGCCTTGTTCTGCCCACCTGTGCTTGAGAGACCTCCTGCATAGCTGTAGCACCCCTCACTAGGATGCCTCTGCCCCTTCTCTGCCCATACAGTCCACATGCCCATCTAATTCAGGCCAAGGGTCAGGGGGTGTAGTCAAGCCTCATATCTGTACCAATCTGGAAAGCAATGGTTAAAATCAGTGAATGTTCAGCTAGAAATGTGTTCAAAATACTCACCACCTCTGGGAAGCTCAAGTGAGGACGAGGGTGTGTGTGATGACGTTCGTCATTTCTGTGCTGTGGGAGTGACATGATAGTGTGTGGCTGAGACTGGTTGCCGCCCTCTCCCTACAGATTGATTGACTTTGCATCCTGGGGAGAACAAAGCTAGAATCCTTGCTGAGCCTTTAACTAGTTCCAGAATGTTATTTAACTGATTGTACATGATCTTGGCTCGTCCTTAGTATGTAGGCTCACAATGACAGGAATATGATTCTGTCAAAGGACCCTAAATTTATATAATGCTATCTGCACTTTTAGGAAACATGCAAAAGCATCTCAGATGCTGAGGTTACACTTAAACCAGGAATCGAGGTGGGAGGGTTGGAAGTGTGGCTCAGTGGTGCTTGCTTAGCATATGTGAGGGAGGCCCGTTTCAGTACTCAGCAAAATCAGGGTGGAAGTGTACATGGATGGGTGTCCAGGTCCTTTGCTGGTGGAGTCATAGGTTACATAAGGAAAGTTTCTAAATCTCCCCTTTAGCTTTCAGAGTGTGGTGGCACACATCACTTTTACAGCCCAGGGCTACCCCTCAGTAACTCATGGTCTGATGTTACCTCGGACTATTCAAGGAGAGGAGGGCTCTCTGTAGATGAGTAATGGGGTATCGTGCCCAGGATTCTAACCCTTTATATTTAACAGAAGAACTGTTCACAATGGATACAAAGGCCACACCATGACATTTTCCCTGGAGGAAAGCAATAATAAAGTAGGGGGTGTGCCCATGTGTGCAGAGGAGGCGGAGGACAGCCTGTAGATGAGCATATTCATTCTATCAGAATTTAATCTCCAGCCCTGTCTTCTAATAGAGCTAGGCTAAAGCTGTCCTCTGTAATTGAGTGTGGGCCAAATCCTGCCCCCCCCTAATTAACCAGAACTTGTCTGTAGCGAGGTGACTGTATAGATCCGGCATTGGCTGACTGAGGTGTGTCTGGATTGAGGAGCAGGCTGTGTCAGGGTAGCATTCCTTGGCAGGAGTCTGAAGCCCACACCGTGAAGATGGAGGGTCTCTCCAAAGGCCACCTGGAGACCCGGCTCTCTCTCCTTCACTGCTACAGTGTAGGTCTGGGGTGGGTTTCTGGGTGTTTGTGTGTGCATGCTGTGGAGATGAGAGCTGGCAGATGGCTAGCATGTCACAGGGAGCTAGTCTGGGGAAGCAGGCAGCAAAAGCTTTTCAAATGCAGCCAGACAGACGGCAATCCACCCTGAGTGGGAAAGGAATGGGTTTACCAGTGGGCAATCCTGATCCACAGCAGGGCATTGTTTTATGCTGTTGCTTCAGAAATGTTTGGGGAGAATTTATTTTTGGTGAATTCATCATTAAGTAGAGTAAATATCTATAAAATTCCAATTAAATGGTGTCTAAAACTTAAAGGAACAGTCTACAGGCAAAGCGCCAACATTTCTTTTTTAAACAAATATTTATGATAATAGCTAGTATTTTAAAGTCACCCAGAAACTAGGCTTGATCCTGTTTAATATTTTGTAAGATTGGACATCTTAAAACAAGCCAATAATGTTTATATTTTATAGCAATTCTGTGTTTATTCAAAATCATAACTCTACTGTGATGTTAATGGAATGACTTTCTATGGCTTTGTGTGGGTTTAAGTGCTAATGACCACATTTCAAATTAAAACAATATTTTTGCTGCTAGAGATACATACTTATACAAAATATGAAAGACTAGAAAATTTTACTGATTGTAAAGTGTTTTTTTTTTTTTTAAGAAAAAAATTTTAGTGTTGTGAACAACTAAGTAATTTCTCTGAGGGTTTGAGTAGCTGTCTGTACTTCTGGGACTGGGGTCTGTGCCTGTGGGGTTTTGGAACAGCCTAAGCTACCTTTTAGCTTGATATGTGTGCTAGAACAATTTTCATTCTTATGTTTTGTGATATGTAATAAATTCAGGGTGCTGTGCTTAAGCCTCATTTCAATTATAGTTAAGAGCCTCTGTTGGTCCCCTGCCCCCACGGTCTATGCAGGAGAGGGGGCCATCCACTCTCACCAGCTGTGCTTTGCAGACTAGGACCACGATTTCCAAACCCTCCTCCACTTTCTCATCTGAGAAGAGTGATGCCTTCTCTCCTCCTTTGGTGTCTCTTTAATAAATATGTTGTCATTATTTGTTTTGGGAAGTGGTACCCCAAGCCACCTCTCAACCCTCTCCATGATTTATGTTGCAAACAAACCCTCTGTTCTGTGTCTGTTTACTACGCATTCTTGTCAGCTGAATCCAAATCTTGTGTAACTCTGAAGATGTGCTGGAGAGTTTCTGTTTTCATTATGCAACTGTTATATGTGTATTTCAGTGAAATGTCAACTCATCAACAGAGGATGATGTTAAAAATTATCCAAATAAATAGATTTCTATTTCTTTTAATCACACCTAGTCCAGTTAGTTAAATGACAGTGAGACTCTTGTTTAAGCTGGGGACTGTTCCTGGCCCCTGTGCCTTGAAAAAAAAATGCACAGATTTGTACAGTTTACCTGGGAGTGTTGATCACAGTGACTGTAACCCATGTTTGTTCTGTGGACACAGCAACAGGTGTTTCAAGCCTTGTCTTGTCTTGTTTGAACCTCACATATGTAACAGACCTTTCTCCCGGAGTCAGACAAGGGGACTTTGACCAGGTTTATTGTCTCTTGATAACTGCACCCTAGAAAACTGAATGGATGGGTATGGTCCTTCTTCACATGCCTGCACCTGTCCTTGGTAAGATGTCTACCAACACACTGGAGTTACCTTCATGGTATTTCTGAGGAACAGAGGTGGGTCTGCTGCAGACCTATTAAGTAGACTGGAATAGGAATCTTGAGAGGGAGCACAAATGTGTGAATGTGTGCGTGCGTGCGTGCGTGCGTGTGTGTGTGTGTGTGTGTGTGTACGTGTGCAAGTACACAAAAGTATATGTACATTAGTGCCCAGGGTCTGAGGGCAGCAGGATAGGAAGTAGCTTTTGTGACCATGTCCTGAACTTTTTTGGGACGCTGGGATATGCCTGTCTTTTCCTTCCTCTCCATTGATTTGTATGCTAGAAAAATTTCATTACCATGGGTTTTTTTTTTTTTTGATGCATAATAAGTTTAGTGTGCCATGCTTATCTTTTAGTTTTAGTTAGGAATGTTGTGTGTGTGTGTCCCCTACCCCAGGAACTAAGGTTCCTTTGTCTAGCACTCCTGGGCAGGATCCATAAAGGTTTGACGCGTAGCATGAGTTTTGTCCCTACAATTCATGAGTATACGGAGCCACTACTTTCCAATCATAAAGGGTTTGGACCAAGCCAGCCCACCTGCCCTTTTTTGCAGAATCTTCTAATGAACTAGATGATGTTGTAGATGTGGCTGCTTGAGAAATTCCTGAACAACTTTACATTCTGAGTTAACCACTGTCAGCACTGGGGTCTGCAGAAGACCAGGTTTGAATAGTCTCACACCAGGGTTCCAGCTTGCTGAGCCCCACTCTGCTTCCCTCCCTTCCCCTCTCCTTCCCTGGCGTCTAACCCACCACGTGAGTGTCTCAGGCATGGACACTGTTCTTTATCTCAGCCCTCACCTTCCGTGTGGTGCTGAGGGCAGAGTGTAGGCAAGTGGTACCCACCCAGGGACCCAGCCCCGCATAGCACAGCTTTCTTCTGCAAACGGCCGTGAGGCTAGAGCCCAGCTGGTGCCTTTGGTGCTTTGTGAGCCTGTAGTGGCTCCTGGATTGCAGGCAGCTGCCATTGCTGCCTGGATACTGGAGGCCTCTTAAGACCAGAGAGAAACTGGAGAAGGATGAAGCCCCTATTAGTCTGAAGTCAGTATCTTGACCTTCTTCAAATTAATGCTAAAATTCAAATCTCTCAGAGTGAGTGACTCTGCCGGAAGGGGAACCTGTCTGAGGCCATGTGTGCTTCAGTGTTTGCCCAGCACAGCTGTGGACAGTGCAGAGGCTTGCCAGGCTTGTCCTGGCAGATCACTTGGGCTGAAGAAGGCCAGCAGAGAGGGTCTATGGGGAAGTGTAGAGCCTAGGTCTGTTACCTGTGAGTCTTGTACTGCCTTTAGATGATAGTAAGACCTCCATTTGTGTGGCTTTCAGAGCCCTGATCCCTCCACTGGTGAGTTCTCAGCCTACATGGACTATAGGCTAAGGGGACCCTGATGGCTTGGGTGGCCCCACTGCATGGCAACCTAAGATGTGACTGTTGATATGCTTCCTTGTGATCTGAGTGTTCTGGTGACTGCACTGTATGATGTCACTCACCTTTTCCATGCTTTACAGGGAGTCAGTGGCCCCAATGGCTGCTTGCTTACCTGCACCCAGGCAACTCAGTGTCCATGCAGCCATACAATTCTTGTCCCCTCATTTTTTTTTTTTTTTTATTTTTTTTTGTGAACAACCTGTTCAGGGCGCCTGATGCAGTTCTCTGCTAACAGCCTTTCTGAAGATGGTCAATTAGCAAGGGGCATGCATTCTTGGCTATGACAGTCCCCAGTACTGGTAGCCAGGTAGTATGCTGTAAGAGAGATATTTGCAGAGGAAGTTACTGGATCGCAGGCTTTAAGCACTCCAACCTAGTACCATTGTGACCTCCTGACCACACCCCAAACACCCTAGGTCACATTAGTTCCTTGGATTGGCCTTGGAGAAAGCTTTCCCTGCCACGGCTCCAACAGGTTGGATCAGTGCCCTTGATTTCTAACCTGTTCTGCCATTTTCATTGACCTAGGCGGGATTAAGGACTCTGCATGACATTGGGCCTGAAATCCGACGCGCTATATCGTGTGACTTGCAAGATGACGAGCCAGAAGACTCAAAGGCAGATGAAGAAGATGTATTCAAAGTAATTATTCCACGCCTAGCCACTCACTGGCCACATGGAGAGAGTAGGGCAGGACTTTGGGATGGTTCTGATCCACGGAGGAGGGTGGAGAATACAAACCAGTGGCGAGGCCTAGAGGGGCTCCACAGCCTGCCCCTCTCCACCCTGGGACCTCTCCATTCAGCAGCACCTCTTGTGGGCCAGGCTATCCCCCTTTCCTGAGCTCCTGCCAGTCCCCAGCCATCAGCTTCTCAGCTTGGCCACAGCCAGCTGAGCAGAGTACAGGAACACCCTGGGTCTTTCGAGCAGCGGTCTCCACTGCTCTCCTTCTACTCTAGTCCCGGTCTCTGATCTGCCAGCCAGTCCTCAACCTCAAAGCTCAGGGAAAATGTCAGGTACCCCCACCTTGGGGCCACTCACCAAGCCAGCTGGGTTTAGACTGGAAGAACATACCCAAGGGGCAGCAGAGAACTTGGCCCCCAGCTCAGGACTTGGTGCCCTTCCTCATTTCAGATGGGCCAACTGCCACATGAGTATGTTCTCCTGAGCACTGAGATACTCAGTTGTTTCCCAGGGATCCTCTGGAGTTTGCCTAGAATTTGTGTTTCATGTAGGGAAAAAAAAAGAAAAGAAAAGAGAGAGAGAGAGACAGAGAGAGAAGAAATGACCTAACGTAGCTAGCCTGCATCAAATACTTGTTAAATTACCTGGTGTTGTCTCCCATTATTTTGCAGAGAAATGGTGCCCTGCTTGGAAACCATGTCAATCATGTTAATAGTGATAGGAGAGATTCCCTTCAGCAGACCAATACCACCCACCGTCCCCTGCATGTCCAAAGGCCTTCAATTCCACCTGCAAGTGATACTGAGAAACCGCTGTTTCCTCCAGCAGGAAATTCGGTGTGTCATAACCATCATAACCATAATTCCATAGGGAAGCAAGTTCCCACCTCAACAAATGCCAATCTCAATAATGCCAATATGTCCAAAGCTGCCCACGGAAAGCGGCCCAGCATTGGGAGCCTTGAGCACATGTCTGAAAATGGGCATTACTCCTACAAGCATGATCGAGAGCGTCAAAGAAGGTCCGGTATTAAAAGGTAACCTTGAAAGGGTGATGCATGTCTGCCCTTGTCATGCCCATTCTGGCAGAGTAAAACGAGTCTTCTGTCTTGTGCTCTGGCACATGGCAATTCCCTGAAGACGTTTTTGTTTGAACTTGAGTACCACTCAGCTTATGACCTCTCCATACATTGTCCATGCGAGGGACCTAACCATATAAGGGGTCACCCCCTGTCCACCATCCTGCTGCGTGGGTTGTTCTCTTAAAACAACAGGAGCCACAAAGTTATGACAACATGCTTCGGGCTGGGGGTGGTAGTGAGCTTCTTCTGTAAAGGGACAGTGTTTTGGTTTTTGAGGGCCACTCAGTCTCTCTCATGAACCCACCCAGCTTTGCCACAGCAGGCTGTGCCACAGGGGTTGGAAGCAGTGAGGGAGCCTCTTAGGTGAGCCAGTGCAGTTGCGTTCCCATTGAGCTGTGTGCGCACATGGACACTGAAGTTTGAGCTTTGTGTGATTGGAAAGAATGGCAGGGCTCTCTGCTTTTTTACTTCATTTTCTGCCCTGTAAATTCTCCTCTGAGCTCATGGGTCATAAAAACAGATGGTAACCAGCCCATTTGTGTCCAGCAAACTGTAATCTGCCCACCTCTACTCCAGAAGGTGGGCTGATGTCTGCTTTTGATGCTTTTGGAAATGTTTAACTCTTCTCTTTTCCCTCCCTCCCTCCTTCTCTCTCTTCTTCCCTTCCCCCCCCCCCTCTCTTTCCCTCCCTCTCTCCCTCTCTCCCTCCCTTCCATGGTATGCTTTCCTGGATAGAACCCGCTATTATGAAACTTACATTAGGTAGGTGCTTGTTGCCTCTGTCTTTCTTTTAAATGCTCTCTGCCCACTACATCTGTTCAGTGCAAAGGAGCATCTTTTAGCCAAGTCACCTAATTGCTTTTCAAAATGCCAGAGCTTGCATCCATGAATGAGCAGTTCCCACTTACTTAGAAGTTTTAGATGCTATTGCCATGTAAGCACTGCTACCTTCTGGTCTTTTCCCTGTCTCTGGACCAAAGACAGGGGTCCAGATTCTCATATGGGCCTAGGAGAAACAGCCCAGACATCCTGTAAACAGGCACCAGACCCCTTGGGTTAACTTCCGCATAACCCTCAGTGTGTGCTGAGATATCCTGATAAACATTGAGTTGACCTGGGTCAAATTATGAGTAGAATGGTCATTTTGCTGAGGACAAAAGAAGAAAGGGCTTCAGGCTTGTTGCTTCTAGTAAGATCAGGAGGCTCTTTGTGGTGACATTTTGTTTATGATCTAACAGATAATGCTTGCCTGAAGACCAGAGTGCAAAGCTAGTCACACTAGTTAGCCATAGAGGCCATGCAGTGGTGGCACACACCTTTAATCCCAGCACTCAGGAGACAGAGGCAGACTAATCTCTGTTAGTTCAAGGCCACACTGAGCTACACGAAGTTGATCCAGTCTAAAAGAGGAAACAGCTCACACAAAGGTGACCTCAGCACTTGGGATCCCATGCTTTTAATCCCAACACTAAAGAGGAATATAAGGTAGGAAGAGAGGCGCTCAGAGAAGTCTGAGATTTGGTGGAAACAGATGCAGTCTGGAGATGCAGTCTGAGGACAGGGTCGCTCCTTAGGTCTCAGCATTGGTAGAGGTGAGAACTCTCTAGTGGCTGGTGGCTTTGTTTCTCTAATCTTTAGGCAAGCTTTATTTGTTAGATCATAAACCAAATATCACCACAGCCCTGGGCTCAAGGGAGTGAGCAAAGTGAGATGCTCTGGGTTGATGTCAGTAAGCCCACTGGACCTCCTGCAGCTCGAGGCCAGGAGGAGGCAGGCTTCATAGAAATATGCTGACCTGGGCAGAACGGCCTGTGAAAACCTTGGGAGCCATTTTCCAGGAACATTTTCTGGTGGCCCCAAAGCCAGAAGTCCTTCAGGAGCCTCAGTTGATAGGGTTCAGTCAGCAGGACAGAGGTCTCAGTCCCGGGTTCTGAAGTCACACTGGCTGGAGCCGGGGTAGGTGGGAGTGAGCCTGGGAAACTTGTCTTTTCTGGGGACTACTGGCCACAGAATACAGCACGGCTACAGAGCCATGCTCTTACTCAAATTACTTCTGTGTCTAGGCCTCAAGGTCTCTAGGCACAGCGGTTTGGCCCTGGCTCTGTGCAAGATGCTGAGACCACAAGCACACACACAGATAACAAGTGCCCGGGCCCAGAGCCTCTTGACCGGGACCTGAGCAGTCACACCCTCAGGGGCAGGAGTGTGTAGGAGGGAGGCTGTGCTCTGGGGGAGGACTGGAGGATTCGGGTGCCAGCCACCTCAAGCTCTCAGATTTCTTTCCTAACTGCAGGTCTGAGTCAGGAGACGAGCAGCTTCCAACTATTTGCCGAGAAGACCCTGAGACACACGGCTACTTTAGAGACTCCCACTGCATGGGGGAACAGGAGTATTTCAGTAGTGAGGAGTGCTGTGAGGACAACAGCTCCCCCACCTGGGGCAGGTGAGGGGGTCGGCCTGGGCTGAACTCTGGAGAGCAGCCCTTCCCAACTCTTTCTGCTCCCTGGGGCTTCTGAGACCCTCAGCAAGGGTTATGGACCTGGGAACTGGACCTACTGTGGCAGTATGGGACATTGCAGCAAGTAAAGGAAGACAAACTCACCTTCCACCATCCTCCCTGACCTACACACATCACCATCTCACCAGGTTGGGGGTCCACGAAGTTGAAATGGTGCTATGGTAAGGCCATGTGTGGCACCTGAGAAACAGCCTGTCCTTATCTGAGCACCACCTCCCACTAACACTCAGCTTCCACGTTCATGATTTGGAGCCAAATGGACCTGTGGATCCCACTTCTGGAGCTTGCTACCCAGGTCCCCCTCTTAGATATTCATGGCCATCTCTGCTAGCCTCAGTCACTTTTAACGGGAGCAACAGGCCAGCCTTTCCCTCTTCTCAAACAGGACCCCAGCCATGGAATCCCCCATGCATTCCTGTTTTTCATGTTTTACTGAACCTGAATGTTGATGGCATTCTCTCAGCTCCATGTTCTGTGCAAGGTACCGGAAGAGGGCAAGTCCTTGGGACAACGATCTCCAGGAGATAAATGTAGTCAGGCTGACAAGTCTGTGTGATTGCCATCAACTTTGGGCCTGTACCTGGCATGAGAACAGCTAGCATGTGGCTTATCACAACCTCCAGTCTTCTCAGCTGGTTCTTGCTCTTTTCCTGAAAGCTTCCACTACTCAGAACTGACTGGAAAGGGAGTAGGGTAGGGTTTGTCAGGGCTAGGTCAAGGCTAGGTCAAGGTTGCCCAGAGCCTCATGTGTGTCTTCTCGTTTTTCTCTTGTCAACTTCCAGGCAAAACTACAGCTATTACAACAGGTACCCAGGCAGCTCCATGGACTTTGAGAGGCCCCGAGGCTACCATCACCCCCAAGGTTTCTTAGAAGATGATGACTCACCCATTGGCTATGATTCACGGAGATCTCCGAGGAGACGCCTTCTACCTCCCACCCCACCATGTGAGGCCAGCTTTCTTGTTTAGGGTGAAGCCTCCCAGAGGGTACCATGCCTGTCCCCATCCCAACCCATGGGATAAATGATGGATCTGTGTTACCATGGAGATGCTACCAACTGTTAAGATCAGCCAGTACCACGGTAGACAGTGCTTTCCCGTTTGTTATCTATATCCCCATAACTGGTTCTTTAGAGAAAAGACAAAGGCAGAGCGTGGCTCCAGATTTTTACACTCATATCTAAGAAGAGGCTTTTTGTGCACAGGTGTTGCCTTTGAGCTTGCTTCCATCCTGAGAGGTAGGCAAGACTCACGTAGTCAGCCTGACTCTGCCACTCCACATGGGGAGACAGCCTCTGATGGGAGGAGGCATTCAGAGATAGAACTCTCTCTGGCACAGGACTGTCTTAGGGTCCCCTGCCTCTGAGGTGCCTGGGTCCATCCTGGGGATCCTCCGGCTTTCTTCCCGCCCTTCATTGTCACTTTAAGTGTGGCATTGTCCTCTGCTCACAGGGCAGTGCAGGGCCTTGACTTGCCCCAAGAAGGAGTAGGCCCTTTCTGACCCACACAGAAATGGGCTTCTCATTTCTCCTATAGCTGTGGTTATCCCCAAGTCTCTGCCGATCCCTAGTGGGGCAGTTGAATTCTGCCAAATATGTGTGTTTTATAATGGTGAAGAATATCCATTTCTCGTGTCTGAGGAGTGAAGCCTAATTGAGATTTCTGTTTAGTAACAAAAACAGCTGAAACACAGGACTCCTGGCCTGACTGTGAAACACAGGACTCCTGGCCTGACTGACTGTGAAACACAGGACTCCTGGCCTGACTGACTGTGAAACACAGGACTCCTGGCCTGACTGACTGTGAAACACAGGACTCCTGGCCTGACTGACTGTGAAACACAGGACTCCTGGCCTGACTGACTGTGAGACACAGGACTCCTGGCCTGACTGACTGTGAGACACAGGACTCCTGGCCTGACTGACTGTGAAACACAGGACTCCTGGCCTGACTGTGAAACACGGGACTCCTGGCCTGACTGACTGTGAAACACGGGACTCCTGGCCTGACTGTGAAACACGGGACTCCTGGCCTGACTGACTGTGAACACAGGACTCCTGGCCTGACTGTGCATTCAGGAAAGAACATGGTTGGTCACGACCCACTGCAGCTGCCACAGCCTGCTGGGAGTGTAGTCCGGTCCATTTGAGTGCTTTAATATTTAATTACCCCTGAACACCCGCTACTAAATGAAGCCTTCCCCTCCCCCACAGATACCAGAGGAAACAGGTCCCTTTGGTTCCTGCTGCCTTCTTCAAGCCATCTCCTTCCCTTCCTCCCCATCCATACAGTCTAGGGGAAACTTGAATGCCTTGGCCCCATAGACAGCCTGGGCAGGCAGGGCCAGCCACCTTCTTCATCTGAAAGGACATTGGCTCTGGTGTCCAGTTTGAACACCTGGTCAGGGGAACATCTGGCTGCACTGGTCTGTACTCTTAGCCAATGGTAGTGGCTGGAGGGCAGATGAGAGAGCTATGTCTTACAGAGACTGTAGAGCTCACTGGATGAGGGACCTGGGGCTTATTTTAGAGGTGGGTCGTTTTTCTTCCAGTTCTCAACAGCTGGCCTGTCCACGTATTGGGTCTGGAGGCTGTGCTGGCCCATTTCCTGTGCTCACTCTGGTTAGCAGGCCAGGAGTGGCTTTCTGCATAAGCAGTGGCAGCTCAGCTGGGAGGCCCGAGCATGGCCACTGCCCTGAGTACAGCACCTGGCTCTGCTTCCTTCCCATTGGCCATCCTCATCCAAGGCTCAACCTGCTCTTCATTGCAGACCTGTTTATAAAGCTTGCGAAGTCCAAGGGTCTGGGAGGCCTCTTTGGGCCAGTCCCTAAGGATGTTAATGAATCAGTTAATGATTCAGCAAGTATGTTTATCTACTGTGATGTTATATTGGGTACAAATTAGATACAGTGGAGCATGTGAACTGGGGATGTGTGGGATTTTGCTAGGCTAGAAAAGCCTTGCAGGACAGAAAGAGAAGTTGGATTAATGCCAAGTACAGACAGGACTCCTTGAAGTCCACAACAGGGTGGGGGGCTTTTAGGGCCCCTCTGGCTTTTCCAAAGGACCCCAGAACCCTAATCCTGGTGACTATCTATAAAGCCAGAAGCTGTGATTCATCATTGAGGCTCTGTCTGCAATTGCTCCCAGCATATAAAATGTTTTTAGATGTACTCATATCTAGGCTAGGGAAGGTGCGTTTTTCCAAGCAAAGAATTTGGTTATTTTGCTTGCTTAAGCTGATTGGCAGAATTAATTTAATTTTAAAGCAGAGGCTTATATATGGGGACCTCAGAAAGGTGGAGGGTGTGTGGAGGCAGGGATAGGATACCATGGAATGCCTAAGAATCTAGAGTGGATCTCTGTAATGCATCCCAGAGCTTGTGATTCCTCTGGGATGCCTGAGAGCAGGCAAACCTTGAAAAGTAATTCATTGCTACCTTATAGAAATACACCAGGCTGGGCGTTGGTGGCACACACCTTTGATCTCAGCGCTCGGGAGGTGGAGGCAGGCCCCTCTGTAAGTTCACCGCCAGCCTGGTGTACAGAGCTAGTTCCAGGACAGGCTCCAAAGCAATACAGAAAAATGAAGGAAAAAAAAAAGAAAGAAGTACACCACAGCTGGGTTGCTCCATTTAGTCCTCCCATCCCTAGGTTGGGGGATTGTATAATTATTTCTCTTACACACAGCATGCTTTTTCCTGGGCTCCTTGCTGAACACCTCAGGAAGTGGTCCTGACTCCTGAGTCACATTATCCAGACAGGACTCACATCACCACGAATCATGTCCTTTTACTTCCCAGCCCATCGGAGGTCTTCCTTCAACTTTGAGTGTCTACGCAGGCAAAGCAGCCAAGAAGACATTCTTCCGTCTCCTGCCTTGCCTCACCGTGCCGCCCTGCCCCTGCACCTGATGCAGCAGCAGGTGAGACGCTTCCCAGGACACACATGGAGGCAGCAGAGGGCCTGTGCCCTGGGCACACATGGAGGCAGCAGAGGGCCTGTGCCCAGGACACACATGGAGGCAGCAGAGGGCCTGTGCCTTCCCATTTGGTTGTCCTTGGAGCAGTCCTGCCTGGCAGACCCCCAGGGCCCATTCTGCTGGAGTTCTGCATGCAGCAAAGGGTAGACTGAGCACCCTTGAACTCCTTGCATCCTATCATAGAATACTGGTGGACCAGGTGCGGTCTGAATTAAGGCAATGCAACCAATAGCTGCTACTACTAATTGTTTTCTTCAGAGAGGTTCCTCCTCCATTAAAGCCATTTGTGCAGCTTCTTGTGCATGGGCCCTCAGGGTGGGTGAGCTTCCTCCGTTGGGCTAAGGGGAACCACCAGATCACAGGAAAGACAGCTGAGCCAGAGGCAGCCCATGTCCCCAAGCCCATTCAGAAGGGGCTTAGGGACAGATATAAGAATGTGTGTGTGTGTGTGTGTGTGTGTGTGTGTGTGTGTGTGTGTGTGTGTGTGTGCGCGCGCGTGCGGGCACACATGCTTCTTGAACTGTCTCAGCAGAGATGCTGTGTGGGGTGATTTGATCAAGGGAGATGCCAGAAACCTGTACCTAGTCATCCTGTTAACAGACCCAGATCTCTCTGAGGTTCTGAGTCCAAGTTCTGAACCCATCAGTACTCTGTGGCAATTGAGGATTTTCTACTCACCTGTGCCAGCACTTAAAGAATGTTTTGCGTGCACATGTGTATGCTCATCACATGCATGTCTGGTGCTACTGAGGGTTAGAAGGCATCAGAACCCCAAAACTGGTGTTCCAGATGGTTATAAACCACCACATGGGTTCTGGGAATTGAACTCAGGTCAGGAAGATAAATCAGTGCTCTTAACCACTGAGCCCATTTGCCTGTACTTTTAACACTAATTTTAACTTCTTTCCTGTATCATCATGGGAGAAAGATGAACTCTTTGAAAGCCCAGATCACCAGATGCCACAACTCAAGTCAAAGAGATCTTTTAAGGGGCCTGTGATCCACCAGGTGAAAGCCTAGGTCTTGTCTCAGCCACTGGCCTGGAATGTCCTGGATTCCTTGGCTACAACTACCATGTCAGTGCAATCAGGCAGCAGTGGACATCTTAAGATGGCTCTGCCATGGAGGACATTTGAGAATCATGGTTTTGCCCAGTGCTTCAGGGCCGACAGAACACTCATTGCAGGGTGGGAGGTACCAGAGCAGAGAGAATGGGTGGTTATCCTTCATGAGCCAGAGTCCGTGGATTTCCCTGGAGTGCATGGCAGTACTGAATCCCAGAGAGACCTGGGTAGTGTGTTCCTGTGCTGTAGCTTATTCATTTTCCCAATTCTTCCTCCTCTTGAGGGATTGCATGTTAGTCATGGAGAATGTCTTATGGCTCTGCTAGGAGGCCCCGATTCCCCTGCCAGCTCCCTGAACTTTGGCAACACTTGCATCTTTTCCCAGTCTTCTGAGGGGCAGCCCTGTGCAGCAGTCATCAACACTGCACAGAAGCCATAGGCCAGACTGGAGCCAAGGCCCAGACCTCCGAGACGGCCCTCTCTCTGCTTCCCTCCTCAGATCATGGCTGTGGCAGGCCTCGATTCCAGTAAGGCCCAGAAGTACTCTCCGAGCCACTCCACAAGGTCGTGGGCCACCCCTCCCGCAACCCCTCCATACCGGGACTGGACCCCATGCTATACTCCCCTGATCCAGGTGGACCGCTCAGAGTCTCTGGACCAGGTCAATGGCAGCCTGCCATCTCTACACCGGAGTTCCTGGTACACAGATGAACCCGACATCTCCTATAGGACTTTCACACCAGCCAGCTTGACTGTCCCCAGCAGCTTTCGGAACAAAAACAGCGACAAGCAGCGGAGTGCAGACAGCCTGGTAGAAGCGGTGAGTATGAGTGATTTCTGACTTACGTGCAAGCATCAACGCAGGAAGAGATTCGAGAGAAGCCCCCACGTGGGGAGGGGGCAGTGGTGGGCTCCGCAGCAATGTCACCTGAGGGTGGCTTCTCAGCAACAGGTGTGGTACTTAAGACCTGAGTGAGACCCAGCTGGCACTGCTAAGTCCTGCCAAAGAGCCCCACCATCTCACCAGCCAGTGCCACACTTCCTTAGTGGTTTAGCTTTTGCTCGGCCACATGTTGCTGCTCAGCTCTTCAACATGGACAGTGGTAAGGGTAAGGGTCATTCACAGTTACTGTCATGTGTGAGGTCGAGAAGACATGGCTGATGGGGTCCCTACAGTATGCTGTGCAGTGGGAGCTGAGGTGGACCTTTGCACTCACGTCATTGGTCCTCTTTTTCTATACAGGTCCTGATATCTGAAGGCTTGGGACGCTATGCAAGGGACCCAAAATTTGTATCAGCAACAAAACATGAAATTGCCGATGCCTGTGACCTAACCATAGATGAGATGGAGAGTGCAGCAAGCACTCTGCTCAATGGCAGTGTGTGTCCCCGAGCCAATGGGGACATGGGCTCCATGTCACACTGCCAGGACTATGAACTCCAGGACTTTGGTCCTGGCTACAGTGATGAGGACCCAGACCCTGGGAGAGAGGAAGAGGACCTGGCAGACGAAATGATCTGCATCACCACCTTGTAGCCCAGTGAGGGCAGGCTGGCTTCAGCCCAAGGCGGGCACAGGAGGGCCAGGGATAAAGTGCCTCATAGATAGGAAAGTTTAGGCACTAGTTGGGAGAAATTGCTCAATTAGACTTTTGTACAAGTGATATCATGCCCCAAGGAAGCCATAACCTGGTAGGATCAGGTTCTGAGTGGCCGGGTGTGTGGTACACTACACTCAGGCCCAGCCTTAGAAGGCAGTATGTCTGGTCCCTCGAGAGGATGGGTGAGGAGAGGAAGGCAGCCTGGCCTACACAGAGGCCAGAAGGGCTGCCCAGGAATTCAAGTTTCACACCCAGGGCACACGCCCATTTACCTGAAGACATGACAGAGAGGTTAAAGGTGATGACAATCACCACAACTGTGTCATTACCTCAGCCATCAGTCAAGCATATCAGACACACACTGGGCCCAGCATATCTGTTCCCTCCCCCAACACAGCTTCCTGGTTCCTGTGCAGCTGTTCTGAACAGCACACATGAGAAGCCAGCCACTAGTGGTCATAGTGAGGGGCGTGGGACCAGACACACAGGGTTTTGTTATGCAACACCAGTTTACATTAAAGAACATCATTCACATGGTCACTTCTGTTGAGTGAAGGGCACTTGTAAACTGGAAGAGGGCCGCACTTGCAAACCAGGTAAACTTAGATATGTTAGTTTGTTTAAAAATTACAGATTTACTGTACATGACTTGTAATATACAATTTGTATTTGTAAAGAGATGGTTTATATTTTGTAATTATCGTATCGTATTTGAACTGCAGCAATATCCATGGGTCTTAACAATTGTAGTTTCCCACCAAAATCTAGAAATTACTAGTATTTTTACTTGGGCTAAACAGAATTAGGAGAATTAGAGCAAATTCTCACGTATTCAGTAAAAGAATCTTTTGGGGATAAACTTTTGAGTTCAGAAGAACTTGACACTAATGAAATTTTTTCTAAAATATTTTGAGTCACTATAAACCTATCTTTACATAAGATATCCAGATGCCACTTGCAGTCTTTTCTTTGGGTCCTATGATTTTTATATTGTACCTCTTATCTGTGTGGGTTGCAACTGTCTTCGGTTTGGTTTCACTCCAATAACCCCCTGCTCAGTTGTTATACAGCAGGTTCTGCTGGCTTCTCAGTCCAGGCGCATCCACTGGTCTGGCTTTCTTGGTTGCCAATGCAGGATGCTTCTGGTCTCTGATGCAGAAGTAACCTCACAGGTGGGCTACAGGCACCTGCTCACATCCCCAAGGGTGCTTGAGGAAGGTGCTGTCGTGGGAGAAGAGGGAGCACTGTGGTAACCTGGGCACGCTGGGGTCTGCCAGGGTGCCCTGTTGCATTTCACAGGTGCTGTGCAGTGTGTCCTCTTGGAGCGCTGTTACACTCGACTGAACGAGGGCCCAAGCTTTCATGAGAATATGTGCACTGACTGTAGGCCCAGGGACAGTCAGCTTTGGAGTCATTTGAACTGTCAAGGGTTCCCATTCTGTCAACTGTCACGTGATACCATCCCATTATTTTGCTAAGGATTATCTGCAATCAGAAATACAGGTAGCAAATTTGGGTTCAAAATTTTTAACTAGTACACAGACAATCTGTGGGAAAAGAAAAACCTTTTTTTTTTTTTTTTTTTTTTTTTGTAAATAACACTTTTGTTACAAAGACCTCACAAACCTCTTCCTAGGACATTCTTACTCCAGATGCAGGCAAAAACACTTCAAGGTTTGTAAATGACTATTTCCTGACATAAAGCCTTTTTTAAAAATTAAAATGCAAAATGTTCTTCAGAAGAAACTGTGTAATAATTTCATTGTACCGGGAGCTCTCCTCACAGAGCTGGCTGTGCAGTGAGAGCTTCAGAGGGGCAGGTGCTTTCGCGCAGCCCTGGGCTCAGGCAGCTTTTTCTGCCCTGGGGCTCCTCCAAGGCCAATAGTAACTTTGCACCAGCTGCAGAGAGGATTGCTTCTCCTAAAGGGCTAAACCACCATCAGCATTTACCTTGGACTCTGTCTTGCTGGGTGTCTGTCTGTCTGACTGTGCGACTCGCCTATCCTCAGATCGCACTCGCCACGCCAGGACTTGGCATTCTGGAACGGGTGATTATCTTTCCCAGAGTCAGTCCGTCAATGCCACCTGGCTCCCCTTCAGACCGCCCACCTCCCAGTCTGTCTGCTTTAACTCTGGTTCAACCTCTCCTCTAACATTAAATCTCTTTGTAAGAAACATTTGAAGTTGTAGAGCATGTTTCTTTCCCCCCTTTGAAGTAGATTTTAAGGCTAAATACTTTGCTTTCTGGTTTCCCTAACCCACCCCATAAATGATTTTGAGTTCTTCGGATCGCTGCATTTAGTTTAAGCTCATGGTTTTTTTTTTTTTTTTTTTTAAACCACATTAGGAAGTATGGACATCACTGTGATCTGCTAACCAACATCAAGGTCATTTGGAATGTAAACATCACTCTGTATACCTCTAGAGGAGTGTGCTACCTGTGCAGACTATAGCTAGTGTGCCACACCCACTTCCCAGTAGCCCAGCTCTTCAGCAAGACCAGCTTTATTACAGACGGTGTGCTTTTTTTTTTTTTTTTTTTTTTTTAAACCATCTTTATCGCCTCTGTCTTTATTTTGAGGGTGGAGTGTTTACTTGTAAAACTGCACACAGCTCTGCTTCCAGGGACCTGGGGGAACGGTGGCTTCTGAAGCAGAACAAGGATGAGGGTGGTTGAAGAACGTGCTGCTAGAGTTGTCAGCTCAGCCAGCAGGGGGCCACTCAGGCCATCAAGTGGGGCCTAAGGGTAGATCATGTTCTCCCCTCCCCCCTCCTAATTTTGAAGATTAAAAAAAAGATCTTTGCATTAGATTTGATATCATGGTAGTTTATCAGTGGAAATATGAAAAGTCTTGGGGCCTTCGGGATGCAGTGCAGTTGGTGAGAGGAGCCTATTTGAATTTATGCAAAGTAACCTTGCAGCTGACGCTGGAGGCGGAAGAAAGAGGTCCAAATGTTCCGATGCTCCCACCCCACTGGAGGCAGAAGAAAGAGCCCGTGTATTCTGATGCTTCCACCCCCTGCTCCCGTCTCCCCCATGATCTGCCCCTCACCTAATCAGAAACACATTTGGCCAACAGTGAGATAGGTACAAGTTCCCTCAACACAGGCAGGGCTCCCCACAGCCCCTGTAAGCTCATCTGTTCTGCGTGGCCTGGAACCAGGAGTAGCCATGTGAGGACTTCATCAAGGAATCAAGTTCTGTCCTGACTTTGGGCCCCAATAGCAATTTCCCACTGGGCATCTTTGAGTTCTGGGCATGTAACCTTCACTTTTGGTCTCCAGAAACCCATTTCTGTATGTGGCTAAGTCATGTCCACACATGGAACCTGCCTTGGCATGCCAAAGTGAAAGAAAGGCCCAGATGTAACTGAGGAGCATGCCGGTGTCGACCTTCTCTCATCCTAAAACACTGCCATATGTGAGTGCAGAACATGCCCTCCTCGTGGCCCACCTACTACTAAGGATGCTTCGATGACTGCTGTGTGACCCCTGCTCTGTGGGATTTTCTTTCTTGACCTTCCTTTGGAAGATGGAACAAAAACAGCCTGCTTTTAGAAAGAAATGCAGTGATTTACTCTAACCCTTCTGAAAGGCCTTTCTCAGGTACAGCTATGTGAAACAAAACCAAAAAAAAAAAAAAGAGTCAAGAACGCAGCTCCGGCCACTCCCAGTCAATCTTAGTGGAGCCTGAGATTCTGATCCCCCTCCCCCCATTCTTGGCTTTGCGATGCAGTTTCATACAGTGATCCCTTTCTTCCCCCACTATGGATGGTGGCTTTGGACATCGTAGAAAAACTAATTCAAAATGCTTTTTGGTCTTCATTTTCTTGTGTAAACACTCAGGATGAGGCAGGTGAGTTTTGCATTCACTTGCGTCCTCATCCCTGATCTGGATCAAGGCAGGAGAAGGGACAGCCAGTACCCTCCAGCTGGCTGCCTTCCCTCTAACCGTGGACATGAGCTCAGGTACCAGCCCTGGCCTAAACTTCTTCCTGGCTCTTGGCCTCAGCTAAAGCTTCCTTAGAGAGCCCAGAGGAAGGATCACTCCACTCCTGGTGACAGAATAGTGGGATGGAGATAGCTGGAGGTCTTGGAAAACCCCAGGAGGTCAGGAGGAGGGTTCCAGCTTACTATTAACCTCTCTCCAAGGGTCCTCAGAGACACTAGAAAAAAGGGACTCGCCTCACTACCACACAGGTCTTAGCCATGAACAGGCATATCTGTGTCCCAAGGGTACACAGTTTGAGGAACTCTCCGGGCACGGCTGTAAGAGCTGGATCTCTTGGTTTGACATGAGTTCCTCTGTCATCCTCAGGCAGTGGCCGTCTTAACGCTGGGTGGCCAGAGTCTTCGGCTTGTAGACAGGAACGTCCTTGTCCCAGAGTGCAGGGTACCCCTTAATAATGTCAGCTGCTTTCTCTGCAATCATTATTGTGGGAGCATTCAGGTTGCCGCTGACCACACTGGGCATAATGGAAGCATCGACGACTCTGAGGTTTTCCACCCCAAGGACTCTGGTTTGCAGGTCCACCACAGCAGTGGGGTCAGAGGGCTGGCCCATCTTACAGGTGCAGGAGGGGTGGTAAGCACTGTCCGCTTTCGCACGTACAAAGGCATCTATCTCTTTATCTGACTGGACATGGCTTCCGGGCTGCAGCTCTTTGCCCCGGAAAGGAGCCAAGGCTTCTTGTGCAAAAATTTCTCTCGTCAACTTCACACACTGACGGAAATCCTGGACATCAGTTTCTGTGGAGGAGAGATAAATGAGTGCCCCTTCTTTTACCCTGCTGGTTAAGTAACTGGAGGACAAAGACCAGGGACATGGATAGCCAAGCTGCAAAGTGCTTGTCAGCATCCCAGAAGCAGTTACAGTGCCAAAAGGTCCATGTTTGTGTCTGAGGTCTGGCTTCTCTGTCAGCCAGAGGTAAAGATGTGCAGTCTACTCTGCTACCATGTGGCTGTCAAGTCCCCATGCCACAGGGTATAAAACCTTGCACGTGAGTTGTGTGTGTGGCGCTGCATACAAAGAGGCAGTCCTGGGAATGCAGCATGCTATTAAGGCTGAAAGTAAGTTTGGGGACAGCCAGGCAGGTAGTGTGCATGGGTCTGGCATTTGTATCTTCTGCAGATGGCTCTGAAAGCTGCACCTCTGTACTGCTGTGTAGTGAGTCCCCAGGCTACCTTGTGTGAGCCAGAACTGAGAGCAACCCCAGTGTTAGGAAATAGGAGCCAGAGTGAGGGTCTGGGACAAACAGGTCAATGCCAGGCTCAGGGGACACAAAGGTTGCTTGAGTTACCTGTTGACAAGTAGTTGGGATGAATCACAGGGTGGTCCCGAGGGTTGGCACTTCTCAGTTTGAGCCAGCCCACACTTGTGCCCCTCATGGTTCCTACATGTACCTACGAGGGCCCAGAGGAAACAGTTTTAACAGTAATCTCCATTAACTACTGCTCAGAAGCTTAGAGAAGCCCAGGTTCCCTGTGGGTAGGGACTCCGCAGTCAATGTAGAGCATGTAAGCTTTAGTACCTGACCCTCTTCCAACCCCCTCATCCCTATCTGGCCTTTACTCCTTTGCCTGAAACTGTGGGGATGAGCCCAGGACTGAGGTAGTTTTGCCTGTTGTCATTGGTATAGATCCTGCCCCCTTTCCTCTTCCAGTCAGACAGTAGCCACTGGGGAGCAGAGTCTGCATAGTGGGACAGATGGCATCATGAAATCTACTCCTATGCAGGAGCAGAACGTCTCTGGCCATGGCTGTCTGCATACCTGGTAAGCATCCTGCTGGGTAGGTTTCCGCCCATGGTCAATCACTTGGGATGGCAGGAAGTGGAACTGGATGTCCGGGTGGGGGACCCCAGGCCGGCTGCGGATGAACCCACCTGTTTCAAGATGGGCCGTGGCTCCATCCCCTGAAGGTCACATGAGGACAAGGCAGTCAGAGCATGGCAGGTGGACCAGCTGTTTCCAATGCCCCTCTTCCCACATGTTTCTCTTCCTAGGCGTGGGGCTCAGTGTCAAGGTCTGTCCATTAACTGTTTTCTTTCTCCAGACGGTCATACTCAGCATTACAACTTTAAATGTCAGCTCCAATGACAAGTGAGGGGCTTCAGGTCTACAAAGGCCACCTGCTGTACAAGCCCTATCCACATCCTGCTCAGTGGGCATCACCTTGAACAAGGCTCAGCCCCTCAACACGTGCTACTGCTTCTTGTCTCCTCACAGCAGCCTGCCAGGCTGGACCTTTGTGTCCTCCCCTTGCAGACAGGAAAATGGGCTCTGGTGACTGTCATCCAACTTCATACCTAGCAACCCAAGGCCCATCTTGGCACTTCAGGAAGAAAACCATGATGCCCACCAAGTTCATGGGGAGGCAGGCCCACCTGTGAACCTCCAGAACCACTCCAGACCGATGCAGACCTTCCGCAGAGGCATCTGGGCCGAGTGGAGGGTGATGGGGTGCGTGCATGCCTGCTGAATGTAGATCTCCAAGTGGTCTTGCAGGTTCTGCCCAACTCCTGACGCAGGAAGGAAGGTTAGGAAAAGTGGCTAACGCAGGCACAGGCCCCTGGTTTTGGGAACGCCTCTCGGTCCATTATCTTTTAAGCCAATCCCTGCCTGCCCTGGCCCCAGCTTGTAAGTCGTCTGCCTGTGTCCCTGCTTCTGCTCACTTAGACAAGTCTGGCCCTCTTTCAAATGCAGCTTAAAGCCACCTGCCCTGTCACTCCCTCTAGAGGTGCCTTGATGAGCCCTTCTCAGCAGTACCCTCTAGGAAAGGGCCTCCAGTTTCTGCAGGTACCCAGTGGTAAGTGTCACTGTGCACTTGCTGGCCAGATTGACTGCTGTCAGCCCCATCCTCCCCCAGTCTGTTGGAGGAGGAAGAGTCTCACAGGCTCTGACAGATACTACTTAAGTTCATTCAAGCTCAAGAGCACACCGGGTTGTAGAGGCACAGAGCATTCCACAGGCTTCTCAAGGAAAACTCCCACGGAAGACCAGCCCTTGTATATGGAGGATGAGGAAGAAATAAGACACAGAGCCCTGGAGGACATCACAGACAGCTGAAGGGATGAAGCTTGGGTCTTCACACAGACAGTGGCTCTGGGGCCCTGAGCTGGCCTTATTTGTGTTTAGAGCAGCTGGTAAATCTTAGGGATAGACCTCTCACACCACAGACCCATCCTGGGGGTGGTCTCAGCCCTTCTGTTATAGGATGTGCTCCTAAAGGGCACAGAAACTGACTGAGGGGCAGGGGCAAGGGGAGAGAGCATGAAGACTCGGGGTCTGGTAATAGGAGTGTCTAGTGAGGTCCAGAGGCCCCCAGATGTATAGGAAGGCAGCAGTCAAAGGGAGCTTACCAGGCAGGTGGCACACGACAGGGATGCCCAGTTTCTTGAGGTCATCGGCATTTCCAACACCAGAGAGCATGAGCAGCTGTGGAGAGTTGATGGCACCCCCACTCAGGATCACCTCCTTGCTGGCATAAACCTGGGAGAGGCAGGGGACCACCAGTCACATTTCTCAGGAAGCCAGCTGACCTAGTGCTGCCTCACGGAGAGGCACCCAGTTACAGCTGTTATGATAACGTCACCTTAGGAAATTACACCATGCAGAGAGTCTGCTCCCAGATTTTAAAGAGGAGGGAGTACTTAAAAGCAATCTGCACATCGAGTCACCAGGTGCGACTTTCAGTAATAGCTGTAACATTAACAGGGGCATTAAGAACAGGGACGGAGCCAGGCTCCCTTTAGTCCCAGTACTTGGGAGGCAGAGGCAGGCAGATCTCTGTGAGTTCAACGCCAGCCTGGTCTACAGAGCGAGTTCCAGGACAGGCAACAAAGCCACACAGAGAACCCTGTCTTGAAAAAGAAGAGGAAGAGGAAGAGGAGGGACAGCAGAGCTCCAGTGAAAGCAGACCCTAGAGTGACTTGAAGTAAGCACTTCTCGTGGGAGGAGGGTGGGGCAAGGCCATCTCTGACATTGCTGAATGAAGAAAAGCACCATGTATATATAGTATGCTTACACTTGTGGGTTTTTAAACCTCTAGGATCCGTCTAATGGCTTCTGTCAGGCCAGGCCCCTGAAACCATAGAGAAGGTGCCAGGGGACTGGGGGACTGCTCGAGGAGGATGTGGCAGGCAGAGACTGATGGAGGCATTCATACCAGGGTACCATGGAGTCTGCAGGTGCCCGGGTCAGGGCATCTGACCTCTGTGTCCTGTGAGGCCCCGGGAACAATCCTGCCACCACTCCCAGCTGTTAACTCATCAAAGGGACAGGAGCCTGATTCCCACGTCTCTGCCTGCTCTTCCTGCCCTCCATACTCCCGTGACGCCCATGGGCTCGGCTCACCTTGTGGCTCTGGCCATTCTTGATGTACTCCACACCCACTGCACGCGTGCCCTCAAACAGCACTCTGCTCACAAGGGTCTGGACCTCGGCTCTGAGGTTGGGGCGTCTCAGTGCCGGGTGCAAGTAGGCACAGGCCGTGCTCCAACGCTTCCCTGCAGGGTGGAGCAAGATCATGTATGGCCTGCTACCCCTCCCCTCGTTCCTGGGTGGGAGGAGCATGCTGGAGAAAGCACGTCCTTGACTACGCAGGACTTGCCTTGAAGGCATGTCTGTGGCCTGGTACCTACCCTACCAGGTACAGAGAGCCCCATGGCTCGCTCTGTCCTCTTGTGATCAAGGCTCTGTACTACCCATGCTGTGTCTGTTTGCACCCAGCCACAAAGGGGTGAAGACTAAGACAAGCCTTGTGCCATCTCTTTCTGCCTCAACTTGCTCATCTGCAAGTCTCCAGAAGACCATGGGTTACTCATTACACAGAGCTCTCGATTCACTCTTCTGAGGCCTCTCCTGCTTCCAGCCAGGGCAGTTCATTCTGGCCATGGACACCACAGAACTGAAATCCCTGCCCCTCTCAGCTTCCTGGATCTGTGGCTATAGGGCTTGGCTGACCCATCTAGCTGGACAGGCCACTGGAGACTCTGTGGTCACCTCTGCCACACCACATGGCGTAGAGACTGAGTGAATGCCCAGGTAGTTGGGCCATGTCCTGTGACACCCAGGGTAGATAAAATCTCCCTCTCACCTATATCCAGCCTTATTTTGGCTCTTATGGATCATGATAGGGGCATGAGGAATGATGACTATAATTAGAAGGAGGATAATTAAAAATCAGTACCTTGGTGGATAGTCATGTCCATCCAGCCAAAACCCTCCTGCTGGAAGCCATTCATGTCTTCCGTGAAGGGGTAGCCAGCCTGATGTGCTGCCTGCAGGAAGGCCTGGTGAAGGGGATGGTTAGTTTTACCCCGAGACACATGCAGCGGGCCATCACCACCGCGGTACCTGTTGGCTCCCAGCTCATGTGTCTGTGCCTTGCGGAAGTAGGGTAGGCAATGTGCATAGTCCCAACCCTCAGCACCTTGGTGGTGCCAACGGTTATAGTCCTCAGCATGTCCACGGACGTAGACCATGGCGTTGAGGGATGAGGAGCCCCCCCAGACCCGGCCTCGTGGCCAGTATAATACACGGCCGTCCAGGCCGGGCTGTGCCTCAGTGTGATAGTACCAGTTGTACTTGTCATCACACAGGTTGGCCACAAGGGCAGCAGGCATGTGTATCTTCCACTGCAGACGCTTGCTCCCCATCAACAAGTCCTTGGGACCCGCCTCCAGCAGCAGCACCCGATGATTCGGGTCCTCAGTGAGCCGGCTGGCTAGCACACAGCCAGCAGAGCCTGCGCCCACCACTACAAAGCTGTACTCATCCTGGCCCACAGAGGTGGCACTGCTCATAGCACAGCCATGGTGGGGCCATGGCCGGCCTAGCACAGCCCATGCCAGGGCTCCACATGGGCTCACACATCCTCTCCTCCAGCCTCTCAGCACGGGCCACATGGTTCCAGCCTGATGCTTCTTATGCTTCTTATCAGAGGGCAAGAACGGGAAGGCTCTCTCTTCCTGGAACAGGAAAAATGGCTTTGAGACTTTGAACTCCACAGCGTATGCAGATGCAGTCCCAGTCTGGAGCTTGGTGGTCACGCCGACACACACTCGACTGGACAAGGCAGTCACACGTAATAGGCACTGCCCCTGAGAGCTAGAGCCCAGGGTAGGAATGTGATTAGCGATGTTAGTCCAGAACTGGGGCTGGAGAGAAGGGAGGCCGCTCCACAGGCTTGGAGGGCTTTCCCATAGCCAACTTGTATGTGATATCCACTGGAACTTAGAGCCTGGACATCCAGTTGCTGAACCAAAGGAAGGCTTTCCAACCCGACAGGAAGAGAGCTGCCCTCCCTACTTCAGGCAGGGCATTGCATTTTCTTACAGTAATACACAGAAGAAAAGAAAATGCTCCCCAGATGGAGACACAGTGGGCAACTGAAGGCGTGACAAGCCTGTGGAGCTTACAGCCCAGGGGACCCTGGGATGTGCCAGGACACAGGGTCACAGCCACACTTTCCAAGATCACCTTGTAGAGTAGTAGAGTTTTAACCAAGAAATGCCAATGGCTTAAAAAAAAAGTATGTGATTATAATTAAATCACGTTTCCCTTCCCTCCTTCTAGTCCCTCCTGCTCTCTTTCAAAGTCATGGCCTTTTTTCTTCAGTGGTTGTGACATGTAAATATATGTATTCATGTTCATGTCATACAACCTGCTTAGTCCATATAATGTTATTTGTGTGTACATATATTAATGACTTTTCATGGGTCTTCTCTTACTAGGGCCCCACAGGCTCGGTGCAAAGGTTGAAAAGGGCCTAGTACACTATTGACTCCCAGAGATGTCATTTTATAAATATGTTTCTCTTATTGGTTAATGACTAGAGCCCTGTTGGCAAATAGGAAGGCAAGATAGGCTGGACAAGGAGACAAGAATTCTGGGAGGTGTAGTAGACAGGAGTCAGGACGTAGG
The DNA here is from genome assembly GCA_030556225.1 of Cricetiscus sungorus. Classification (NCBI taxonomy): domain Eukaryota; kingdom Metazoa; phylum Chordata; class Mammalia; order Rodentia; family Cricetidae; genus Cricetiscus; species Cricetiscus sungorus. The sequence continues at coordinate 3,424,718 of JANBXA010000260.1, forward strand.
CCCTGCAAGAAAAAAAAGAGGTCAGGACCCCCTCTCTGGTAAGATAAGACCATGTGGAAACACTAAGATTGATAGAAATTGGTTAATATTTAAGACAGAGTTAGCCAATAAGAAGCTCTAGCTGTCGGCCAACAGCTTTATATCTAATACAGTGTCTCGTGTGTTATTTGGAACTGACGTGGCTCTGTAAACAGGCTGGCTGGAAAGTGCTCATAACACAAGAGGGTCTGAAAAAACCCCCAACAACCTCTAATCTACACTGAAGCTGAAGTTAAAGGACTGAAAAGCCCCCAGTCATTTGGGGCAAGCCTGGATGCAGATCATAACAAATCCCCTAGCCTTCTCTCAGTCTGTATCAGGTAACAAGGCCCTATCCTGGAAGCAGAGGGAGGGGACAGAGGAAGGCTTGCATCTACAGGAGGAAAACATGGCAGAGCCTCCTGACCACTGTGTCTGAAGTAGGAACTCTGCAAAGAACCCCCCACTCCACCCACCCTACCCCTGAGCTCCAGGCCCCATGTCAGCACAGGGTAGCAATGGTCCAATGCTCAGCTCTCCAGTGGATGAACCAGTTACATCCTTTGTAAGCAGAAACCACTCCATCAGCCTGTTACACAGGAGTCATTATTCCATAACAACCGGGAGACACATAAATACCCTTCTTACAAGAGAGAAAGCACACAGCAGAAGCAGACCCAGTAGTGGTAGACCCACCCAACAAGGACATTACAGGAGTCAAACTGTACAGCCAGTGGGAATGATTTTGTTGTCAAGTGGACAAGTTGAACAGAATTTTAAGGAAGCACTTACTTTCCAAGCCTGGTGACCTGAGTTTAGTTACCAGGACCCAAGTAAATAGACATAGTGGCACACACCTGTAATCTGTGTGATGAGAGATCAACACGGACAACTGCCTTGAAGCGTGTGGGGGTCAGGAAGTCCAGAGTACACAGAAAGAAAGAAACAGATATGGGGAAGGAGAGGCCAAACCCTCCAAAGTTGTCATGTGACCTCCACATCCACACTGGTATGTGCATACACCACTAATAAATAGGAATTTGAAATGATCTATCTTCTTTAAAAGCAAAAATACAAAAAAAATGTATAATACTAGAGACAAATGAGTTTTGATTAGATGTAACATGAGGGAATCCATGAAATTGAGGGTTAATCTCTAGATGAAAACGTGGAAGTGAGAAGGGGTGGATGAGAAAGAATAGGGGACCTAGGAACTTAGATCAACAAGCTATTGTGTTGGTTAGTGGAGTCTAAGTAGAAAAGCTAGACAAGGCAGGGAATGGGTCAGTTCCTTGAAAGATACAATGTATCAAAATTCACACCTTATGAAAAGAAACAATATTCTTGAGTAGGCCAACGTACATAGAAACAACATTCCAAAATAAAGCAGTAAGCCCTGAGAGATGGATGCTCAGGAAGTTCTCCCAAACACTTAGGGGATGAGACTATGCTGCTCTTCTCCAGTCTCCGTCAGAAGAGAGAACACATCCTCACCTATTCTGCGAGACCAGCATCATACTAATACCAAAACCAGATGAGAGCATCAAAGAAAAGAGAACGACAGATCAGTATCTCTTATGAACAACGATGATTAAATAACCTGGTGTGGGTCAATATGGCTGGCGGGGGCAGCCAAGAAAAATCCCTCAACTAAATATTAGTAACTTGGATCTAGATTATTTTGTGCCAGCAAGACAGTTCAGAGGGTAAAGGTACTTGCTGTCAGGTATAATGACCTGGATTCAATCCCTGGAGACCACACTGTAGGAGGAGAGAACCATCTCCCACAAGCTGTCCTCTAACCTACACACACATGCCATGACATTCTGTCATACACTTGGAAACCATGAACATATACCTAAATATGAATAAATAATTTTAAAATGTTTTAAAAGTGTTTTGAATCCAGATTATTTGTAAAAGTATGACCCACATTCAAGTGGGGTTGGCCCAGGGTGTTCATCATTTGAAACATTTCACATTTGAAAATCAGTTCATGGTGCCCTGAGTTTGTTTACATCTCTCACGACTATAGGCCAGCTTTCCTACCTCTGAGTCCAAAATGGGGAAATCATTTACCCATTTCATGTGCAAAAAGGACTTTCATCCTATGTCTAAATCCAACATCAGGAAGGTAGGGAATAGTGTAAATCTTTAAAAAAAACAAAGGGGGCTGGGGAGATGGCTCAGAGGTTAAGAGCACTAACTGCTCTTCCAGAGGACCTGAGTTCAATTCCCAGGACCCACTTGGCAGCTCACAACTGTCTGTAACTCTAGTTCCAGGGGACCTTACACCCTCACACAAATATACCAATGCACAAAAAAACACCAATGCACAAAAAATAAAAATAAAACATTAAAAAGGTTGGGATGGCTGAACAGAAGACATCACATGACAAAGAGGAATCAGAAGAATGAATGTAGCAGTGCCTTACAGAACAGGAGTCATGGGATGATGACAAGAGTCATGGGATGACAGACTGCTTGTGGGAAATGAACATATAAACAGTCTGAATGTCACGTATGAGGCCCCACCAGCAATTAAAGAGCACAAAGGGAAAGGAAATAATGGAAGGAGAGACAGAATACACATGTAAGGACAGAAAAGAGCTCCAAGAAAAAATATGTTAAAGATGACATGAACATGTCAGCCCTTCCATATTCAGGTTCAAAATGTAAGGTTTGTTAAATGTTACAGAGTTATTTGGCACTGGCAGAGACTGCCCCTTGTTTGGTCTTCCTGGGATCAATTCAATTCCTACTGGGGTCTCAGGGCCATCAATGTACCCCTTGGAGATACTTTCAGAGATGAGAAACAGTAGGTTTGCACCAAAATGAAACGTACTGGGGGGAAATAAATGACTGCAAATGATCCGTCACAGGAAGTGATAGCTAAGGAGAGCCTGAAATTGAAGCCTTAAAAGATGCTTAAAGTTGCTGGAGACCCCACGGAAACAGAAGCTTCCTGGGAAATTTGATAGACGTGAACAAGGAAAGAAAGGAAGGAAAGAGAGGAAGATGGATGGAGGGAGGGAGAGAGGAAGGCAGGGAGGGAGGGAGAGGCGATGAAAAAGAGAAAGTTACAGAAGAGCAGGAGTGAACATACACACAGAGAGAACATAAAGCAAATCCCCTTCCTCCTCCTTTGCTGAGATTTCAGAAAGCCACAGTGAGAGTAAAGAAGAGTGAAGAGGAAGAAAAATATTCAGGAACTATCAGCAATGACTAAGAGGACAAGTCTAAAAGACACTTCATAAAGAACTTTCTAGCAGTCACAGTGACAGAGGGAAAAGAAAACAAAAACTGAAGGTTTCTACAATGAAAGAGCCCTAGAGGTATTAAAAATGAGGCCATTCTTGTTCCTACACAAAACCCAGAAGTCATTGTCTTAGTCCAAATATGGGAGGGCTTCACAGAGTGGGGGTCTGAAGTCACCACAGGGCTGAGGGCCACAGGAGAAGCAAGTTGGTTGGTCACAAGCAAAGGGAGGTGAGGAGCAGAGCACTGCAGAGTCCAGTGCAGAGTGGACGCTAGAAAGGACACCAGAAGCCAAGCGCCAGTGAATCCGTCAGCCCAGGAGATGCCGCAAAGTGAGGGCGACAGAGGAAGCAGGGCACAGGGAGGACTCCCTGGGAGTAAAAGGATGATATATTCCCCTGAATATCTTTAGCAAGGGCTAACTTACATGTTATTATCTCTCTAATTAAAAAAAAATCCAATTTTTTGTAAATAGTCATTTCAAGTATAAAACAACACAAGTACTACAAAGGTTGAAGTTTGCAGATATTTGTAGGCAATCTATTTAGAGGTATAGAATTCAGTTTTTTTCCTTGTTGGTAACTATTTCTTATGCCTTGTACAAGATTTAAAGTATATAAGTAACTATGTAACTTAATTTTTTATCTTTTGTCCTGAAATACCATTTAAGCAGTGACAGGACACCAAAAGAAAAGAAAGAGAAAATCATTTCATGAAGTCAGGCAGTGGTGGCGCATGCCTTTGATCCCAGCACTTGGGGGGCAGAGGCAGGAGGATCTCAGTGAGCTGGAGGCCAGCCTGGTCTACAGCGTGAGGTCCAGGACAGCCAAAGCTGTTTGTTATACAGAGAAACTCTGTCTGGAAAAGCCAAGAGGAAAGGGGAGGGGTTAAAACAAATGAAGGAAAAAACCAAGGAAATTATTACAAGCAATGGAGAAACAAGAGTTCAGAAAGGGCATTTGGAAAGTTTCTTAAAAGGTGCATTTTCATTGTCCAACATGATAAAGATGATCTACACAGCTCCTATAGTGAACGCCAGGGTTAGCGTCAGAGAACTCTAAAAACTTTCCCATCAAAATCAGGAGCAAGACAAAGATACCCTCTCTAATTCTACCACCACACTGGACATTATGGCCACAACGGTCAAGTGTAGAAAATTTAAAAAGCATTCACATTGGGAAGAAAGACATCAACTCTTTCTGGCTAATGTGATCATCTATGTAGAATATCTGAAAGAATGGGCCGAAAAAGATTCCTGAAGCTAACAAGCAGTCCCAGCAAGACTGCAGGAGACAAGGCAAGATGCAAGCATCTTCCAAGCATCCTCTCTGATACGCCAGCAATGAGCATGGGGCACTTCAAGGGAAAAAACAATGCCATTTCCCTTAACATGCCAAATAAAAAGAGGAAATCTAAAACACATTCGCAAAGGACAGCTACCAAACTCTAATGAAAGATAACAGAGAAAAGCCAGCTACATGGAGAGACATTCTGTATTTCTGGGTAGGGAGATTCAGCGCTGTCAGTAAATCAATGCAATCCCAATAAATAACCCCAGCAAGATCTGTCAATATTCACGGCCTGATCCAAAATTTATATGCAGAGGCAAAGGGTCTCAGACAGCCAACACAGTGTTCAAAGAGAATAAGTTAGAGTATTGACAGCACCTGAATTCCAAGCCTTGTTTGAAGTACAGTAACTGAGACAGTATGGTACTGCCAAAGGAACAGGACCCTCAACAGAACAGAGCAGAGCCCAGAAATAAAATCACATAACTAGATGAGCTGATCTTTGTCTAAGAAACAGCAACTGAATGGAAAGAAATGGTTTGCCAGGACCACTGCACACAATCAAGTGAAGCTGGACCTGGATGGGTCTTAAAAGTTACTGGATTACAAATCCAAGGGTCAAACACGAAGCTGTTGGGGAAAAAAAAAAATCCCAGCGCACAACAGGGGGACTGACAGACTGACAGTGACTGTCTAAGATAGGACACTGAAGGCACAACCAAAAACAAACAAACCAAAACAACCAGAGCTCATCAAAATAAAAAAAAAAAAAAAAAAAAAAAGTTTACTCTTCTAAGATACTGTCAAGAGAATGGAAGGACAAGCCACTGAGTGGGCTTGTAATGAAAAACTGTCACATAAAATATACTCATCATATACTCCTAAGGCCATTAGTAACAAATGTCCTGATTACCAGATGGAGCAAAGACATAAACAGAAAGACACATCCATCCGGACCTTAATTAAGCATTTGAAGATGAGCTGCACAGCACATACCACGAGGGAACTACAGCTGGAAAGTAACTGTGCAGTCATGTTGGCCATACAGTCTGCAGTAGTGTAGCAGGGTCACGTGAAGAAACGTACACATCTGGGCATGGTGGTATAGCGTGGGTTTTCAGGACCTGGGAGTCTGAGGCAGGAGGACACAATTTTTCTTTTTTTTTCTTTTTCTTTCTTTCTTTTTTTGCTTCTGTTGTTGTTTTGTTTAGTTTTTGTTCGAGACAGGGTTTCTTTGTAGTTTGGAGCCTGTCCTGGAACTCTCTCTGTAGACCTGGTTGGCCTCTAATTCACAGAGATCCACCTGCCTCTGCCTCCCGAGTGCTGGATTCAAGACATGTGCCACCAATGCCCAGCAGCTTTATTTTCTTTTCGGTTTTTGTTTGTGTGTTTTTGAGGAGGACACAATTTTAAGAACAGCATAGGCTACATAGAGCCTATCTTAGAAAAGAAAGAGAGAAGGAGATAAAGAAGGAGAGGGGAAGGGAGAAGGGAAAAGAGGAGGAGAACCCCACAGGGCACTGAATGAACCACAGATCCTAAAAGTGTAGTCATAATATAGAAAGAAAACCACAGAAGCTTGTAGCCTGAATGAATTTTAAAACATGCAATTCATATTTCATGTAAGTTCTAGAATTTATGGAGCAAAAATTAACAGTCAAAAGGAATATAGTTCTACAGTAACTGAAGATTTCAATGTTCAGAGTTCAATAATGATAGATTAATAAGGTAACAGAAGGAAAAAACACACACCATAAGCAAGTTGGAATAACAGATACATACAAGCATTCAACACAACAGAAACACAGTTTTCCCTCAAGTGTACACAAACCAATCTCCTGGGCAGATTACACATATTAAAGACAGAAAACATACCAGGAATCTATTTGCACCACAGTAGAACTAGAAATCAATAAGCAGAAGAAAAACTCACAAAAAATATGAAATGAGTGCTTCTAAAACCCCAGTGTGTCAGAAAAGACATCACAGAGGAAATTAGAAATACATGAAACAAATGAAAAAGAAAGCATGAGACACCACAGCTTATGCAACATGGTGAGAATGGTGTTATCGGATGCTCAGAGCCTCATCTGCTACCTTCAAACAGAGGGAAGATCTTTATCCTGTGAACAACTAGAAAATAGAACAAACTAAGCCAAGGCCAGCAGAGGGAAGGAAACACTGGAGATCAGAGCCGAGATAAAGATAAACAATGGAGGAAACTGATGAAGATAAAAGCTGGCTAGAGCAACAGCAAAGTCGATAAGCGTTAGTGCCAGGCTCACTGCTGACAGCAAGAAAGCTGTTCAGCTAAAAACAGGACCAACACATCATTGCAAGTTCTTGCCAAAACAACCACACACACACACACACACACACACACACACACACACACACACACACACACACAGGGGGGGGGAGGGGAGGGGGGGAGTAATACTATTAATTTAATAGTTATATAAAATCACCATAAATTTCAGTTGCATTTATTTGCATTATTTCTCCACAGTAATAACAATCTGAAAAGTGAAAAGCTTCCATGCGCAATGGCATTAAAAAAAAAAAAAAAAAAGAATAAATAGGGGCTAGAGAGATAATTGAGTTCAGACCCTTGTAAAAATACAAACCAAAGCAGCCAGGCATATCTGTGCTTGCACAAGTAACCCCAGCACCATGACAGGCAGAGACAGGAGGATGGATCACTGGGGATTGGGCTCAGCAAGCCTAACTCTAGGTTTAGTAAGAAACCCTGTCTCAAAGGAGTAAGGCAGAAGAAGGAAAGAGTAATAGAGCAGGGTACCTCATATACTCCTCTGGCTTCCCTGTGTGTGCTCATGGGGGTGTGCAGGGAGGAGGGAGGGAGGGGGAGAGAGGGGGGAGAGAAAGAGGGAGAGGGAGAGGGAGGAAGAGAGAGACATAAGGAGGGAGGAAAAGGGAGAGGGGTCAAAAGATTAGTATAAAATTTAACCAAGGATTTAAAAGAAATATTGTATTAGTTAATTTATCATTGCTATAACAAAATGCCTGACAACAGCCACTTAAAGAAGAAAGGTTTTACTTTGGCCCTGTGCTATCACAGGGGGGAAGGGATGCAGGCAGGCAGGCCTGTGAAGTGGCTGGTCACATTGCACTTGCACTCAGGCAACAGAGAGAGATGAATCCTGGCTCTGCTCAGTTGCTCTTATGCAGGGCAGGGTGTCAGCTTGGGGCAGTCCCACTCACATTCACTAACATAACCAGAAGTGTGGCATCTAGAAGGTTCTGAATCCTGTCAGGTTAAAAATCAAGACTAACCATCACATTGGTTGTTGAAAACTGTAAAATGTTGCTGAAAAGATTTAAAATCTTGTTAAAATAGAATAAAACCATCCCATGTTCATAGACTGGAAGAGTTACTGTGGTCAAGATGCCAGCACCACCAATGTGATAGGTAAATCCTATGCCATTTCTTTCAGTTACAATGGCATTTTTTTTTCAGTAGAAAATTTCATTTGAGGGGTCAGTGATCACTACAGGAGCAGGTGCTTGTACCACGCCTGACACTTGAGCTTGGGATCAGGACCTCTATGTTGAAGACAGAGAAGTGACTCCCGCAAGTTGTCCTCTAATGCGCACATGATAGACACAAAATAGAATGGAAAGAATTATAAATGTGCGTAAGAAATTAAATGGAATCTTGAGGGTCTCCAAATGGAAAAACATCAATAACTAAAAACCAAACCAAAACCCGAGCAAAGCTACAAGACACACAGCTCTGGGTTTTAAAATGACTGCAAATCCAAAATGGTACCCTGTCACCAAAAAAAAAAAAACAAACAAAAAAACGGCAGCTCCGTCAGAAGCACAGACATGTGACTAATACAATAAAGCAGAAATAAGATGGCCCAGCTGGTTTCTAACCAGAACCAAAATCATTCAAAGAGGAAGCAAAGGTCTTCTTAACAAGCGGCACACGGGAAACAAGCCCCAGGCTAGAGTGTGAACTTGGACCTTTGCTTTTACCACAGACAAACATCAGTCCAAGAAGCTGGGGAGACGGCTCAGTCAGGAAAGGTTTGCTGTGCTAGCCTCAGGACCTGAGCTCGGACCCCAGCACCTATGTGAAAAGCCAGGTGGAGGGGCCTGGGACGACAGTTCAAATGAGTAAACCATAAGGAGCTGAACTCAAGTCTGCAGTACCCGTGTAAAGAGCGGGTCATGGCCATGCATGTGCTGTAACCCCAGGGCTGTGGAATGCAGAGGCAGGAGGACTGCTAGGATTGCCACCGGCCTAGCTTCAGTTCACCTGCTTTAGGGGGAAAAGGTGAAGTGTTGTCTTCATCTGATGACCATGAAGACATGTGTACATAACACCACACACACACACACACACACACACACACACACACACACACACAGACACACACACACACAGAGACACACACACACACACAGACACACACACACACACACACAGAGAGAGAGAGAGAGAAAGAGGGAGACACACACATACAGACAGACACACACACAAACACACACACACACACAAAGACACACATACCACACAGAGAGAGAGGGAGGGAGACACACACATACAGAGACACACAGACACAGACACACACACACACAGAGGGAGGGAGACACACACACAGACAGACACACACACACACAGAGACGCACACACACACACACAGACACACACACAGACACACAAACAGACACACACAGAGACACACACACAGAGACACACAGAGAGACACACACACTCACATACACACAGACACACACACACAGAGACACACACACACAGACACACAGACACACATACACAGAGAGAGAGAGAGAGAGGGGGGGGGAGGGAGACACACACACACAGAGACACACAGACATAGACACACACACACACAGAGGGAGGGAGACACACACACACAGACAGACAGACACACACACACACACAGAGACGCACACACACACACACACACACACACAGACACACACACACAGAGACACACAGAGACAGAGAGAGAGACACACACACTCACATACACACAGACACACACACACTCACACACAGACACAGACACACACACACACACACACACACACACACACACACACACACACACAGCACACCAGATGGGGCAAGTACATGCATGTGAAGGCAAAAATAGCAGGGTCCTTGGGACTTGGTGGCCAACAAGCCTGTCTGAATTAGGAGCTCTAGGTTCAATAAGAGAATCTAGCTCAAAATTTAAAATAGAGTTGAAGAGTTGAAGGGGCTAGCCCTCTGCTTTAGCAGCCATGGCAGGCTGCAGAAAAGACTCAACTTGTGCTTGGCTGATTTTGCCCCTCCTGCCCTACTCACTAGGAGGTCAGATACCCACACGGCAAGGAACCAATCAGAAGTTAGCTGGCGGGCTTTGGGCCTGCTTTATGGTAAAAGTGGAACAACAGTGACATGCAGAGCAGAGCAACCGCCCTGGGAGGGCCTACAGGCCATAGCAACCACTTGACCAATCCACACAGGACAGGCCATCCAAGATCGGATGCATAGGAATCCTGAGACTGTTGCAGACCCCTAGACACTCCCCTTGCTCTATCCAATATATCCCCTCCCACCTCACAGCCCCCCTCGGGGTCCTTCTCACACCAGCTGCTGTGACAGATGGATGAAGGACCCAAATTAACTCATTAAATAATAAAAGACTCTTTGCTTTTGTATTGAAATGGGTGTCTTGGTGATTTTGGGATTTACAATTTGTCAGGTGTGGTAGTACATGCCTTTAAGCCTAGCACTCAGAAGGTAAAGGGCAGGAAGTTCTCTATGTGTCTGAAGTAGCCTAGGCCATGTAAATCAATAAATAAGGTTGAGAACTAAGAAGACACCTGATACTGTCCTCTGGCCTCATGTATGCACAAACATGTGCGCACACATGAACATGCACATGTGAATATACCACACACACACACACACACACACACACACACACACACACACACACACAAATTCAGAACACATCAGAGACATAAAGGTAGGTCATAAACTTGCAAAACTCTCATGGAAATATGGAAGAAGAAATCTTCATGACATTAGATTAGGTGACTTTTACTGACCAGGCAAGTTGTTTCTGTCATTTCTAGAGTTTATATATTATCCTTTTGTGGTCTTTGAAGGAGTTGAAGACAAATAATTATGGTTATAGTTTTCCTTAGTTAGGATTAAAGAGAAATTACATATAAGACTTTAGATTCACAAAGATAGGATAGATGATAGAATATTTCTTTAGATCTTACTAAATGTTAATGGACTAAATATTATTAACTGTGATTTTTATTTGATAACTGTTGTGTGATATATTTTGCTATGCTAAGATTAAAACCCATCTTTTTATTTTAGACAGAAAAGAGGAGATGATGGGAGATGTCATTTTGTAAGTGTTTCTCGTATTGGTTAATGAATAAAGCACTGTTGGCCAATAGGAAAGCAAGATAAGTGGGACTGGGAGACAAGAAGGAGAGAGGAAGCAGTAGGGAGGAGGTTCAAGATGGAGGATAGGGAGAAGAATGCCAGCCCCTCTCTCTGGTAAGGTAAGACCACGTGGAGGTACTTGGATTGATAGAAATGGGTTAATAATTAAGATAGAGTTAGCCGATAAGAAACGCTAGTAACAGGCCAACAGAATTATATCTAATACAGTGTCTCAGTGTGTTATTTGGGACTGGTGCAGCAGCGGGACCAGAGTGGCGGAAAAACCTACTCTTAACAACTTTTATTACAGGTAATAAAAGAAAAAAAAAGGATAAATTTAAACACCACTTTTGTGCATCAAAGGACACTGATGAGAGAGAAATGATGAGCTCGGCATGGTGGGACCTTGAAATCTCAACACTTTTGAGGCAGAAATAGATCAGTGTGTGAGGCCAGCCTGTTCTATGTAGAATTCCAGGGCTACTTTGCAAGACACTGTTTCCAAAACAAACAACAACAACAACAAAAATACAGTGAGAAGCCCCCAGAAAAGAAAGCATTGGCCAGCCCCATGTCTGATAAAGTACTAATATCCAGGCTACACAAAGACCTCCCAGAACTCAACAATGGCAAGACCCCAATGGACACAAATGAAGAGGGCTTAAACACACATTTCCAGAGAGGACCGCAGTGGAGCTCAGAAAGGCACTCAAGCCTCACCAGTTATTAGAGAAAGACAACACAAAGCCACAGTAAGATCGGCCCATGCCCATCAATATGCCTAGAATGGAAACAAATGGAAAATAGCAAGAGTTGGCAAGGATGTCCAGAAGCTTTGCACACCACTGTGATACACCAATGTCACAGCCACTTGGGGAAACAAGCTAGCAGGTTTTCAAGAAGTTTAAGACTTACTACATGGCTCAGTAATCCTGGTCTTTAGGTATACACAGAAAAGATGCACGCAGGCAATGCAATACCAGTGTTGCCTGTAATTCGGAGGCAGAAAGAATGGCAGCTCTGGGCCAGCCTAGAGGGCAAAGGCAGACACTGTCACAGACAACTAAAAGAAACAATCAAGTCAGATCAAATGGCTGTAAGAACAGCAGCTACTCTGAGCAGGGAATGCACCCCAAGTTTTTAACTTGCTTCTGCCAAGCTTCATTTCCTAATCCAGGTAACCAACCTGCATCAAGGCCTGAAACAAGGGACAGTAATTAAAGTGGACACAGACTTGGAGGAGCCTTTTGCCTGGAGGAGTGGGCCTGTTGAGGAGCCAAAGGCTTTCCTCACAAGCTAAACTTCCATTTTTAACCCTGTGTCCCAGGCATTACAGAAACACATTCCCTGCTAAGAGCAAGCCTTCACCTCCTCCACCTTGACACACTTGCCCTGATTCAGGTTAGTGTGGCTCTGGTCCTGAGACAGCCACAGAAGTATCTGGATGCGGCTCTGGTCCTGAGACAGCCACAGAAGTGTCTGGATGCGGTTCTGGTCCTGAGACAGCCACAGATCTGTTGGGATGTTGTGTACAGATCAAATATCGAGAGGAAGTTACATGGAGAATCCCAAATGCAGGGCCACCACAGCCTGCTGTTCTGCTGTCACAGGATTCCATAGACTGAAAGTGGGTATTACAAAGTATGTACAACTCTATGGTCAGATACACTGGCTGTTTTATAGGAAGATTCTGAATGCTCATGGTTTGGAATCCATAACCAGTTATTCAAGTCTGATGATTTTGCAGTGGTGTTAAGTTATAAAGGGACTGGGACCAGAATAACGTGCATACCCACCATTCCCTTACTTGCAATACAATCTGTCTGTGGAGCTGTGGGATGGACACTGCAAACCATGTGAAAGGACCTTTTGAACAGGGTTCCTAATGGCACTTCATTCAGTGTGTGTGTGTGTGTGTGTGTGTGTGTGTGTGTGTGTGGTGTGTGTGTGTGTGTGTGCATGTATGTGTGTGTGCTTACTTTCTAATATTCTCCTGGTTCTATACTGGGAGGATGTGGGGTAGAACATTTGAACTTTGTTACCAGGCCTTCTAGTGCTCACTTTGATTTGCAATCTCCAGAGGACCCATGAGCAGTTAGGGAGAGTCTGGGTATAATCAGGCAGGGACACTGTACCATGTGTCAGACAAGAGGAACAGCCACCTGTGCTGAGCACTGGCCATGAGTTATACCATTAAGTCCCCCAAAGGTATAGGGGGTGCAAAGGTCTTCACCACTACTACTCAAAGGAAGCAAACCCCAAGAAGTCAAGTCCCTCGCCATGCCCCATGTCAAGTCAGAGTCCCTACCAATTAAGCCATATCAGGACAACCCAAAGGTTGAACATGGGATGGGCATGAGGCACCAAACACCCATGCCAGAACAAAGGAGGCCAAGGAACTGGCAAAGGTTTGGCTGCTTTTGTGTATTCAGCAGATCCCTGCTAGTGGCACCTGTTACGACCAGTTTTCCCCGCCAGCCTGGTCCCAGAGTCGTGTCAGCCCCAAATAACACACAGGGACCCCTGTATTAGATATAAAACTGTTGGCCTGTTACTAGCGTTTCTTATCATCTAGTTCTGTCTTAAATATTAACCAATTTCTATTCATCTAAGCGTTTCCATGTGGTCTTATCTTACCGGAGAGAGAGTCCGGATCTCTTCTCTCAAGCCCCTACATCTTGACTCTCCTCCTACATCTCCCAGAATCCCCTTTGTCTCCTGGTCCCATCTATCTTGCCTTCCTATTGGCCAACTGTGCTTTAGTCATTAACCAATAAGAGAATACATATTTACAGAATGACATCTTCTATCAGACACCACTACCTCATCACCAGATCAATGGCATTTCTGGATGAGCACAGGGGTGGCCCAAGGTGGTGCGAGCCTTAGTCGCTTGAGCTGAGACTTATGGTCTAGTGGTCCTAATAGGAATTTCAATGTCACTTCCAGCCCAGGCAACCCAACTCCCTAGAATACCAGAGTGAGTTTCATAATGGCCTCAGAGTCATTGTCCCCACTGGGAGCTGTTCCCTTAGTTCCAAATACATGTACTAGCCTCTCGTATGTATTGCTCTTTTCTCCAGGTGCGTGTGCCAGTTTCTGTTCAACTGGCTTCCTCTTCTTCCCTTCCTCTGGCCTCACCTAAATATCATTATAAAGAAACCTTCATCTATACTGGCCACATTCATCCGGGGACTTTTCTATGTGCCACTTTCCATGTGCAGAGCCTAGCCTAGAGGCTGCACTCTGTAATACTGGCTACAGAGATACACTCAAGGATGGACCTGCACATGGCCTACAGCCAACTGTCCCTGGCAGTCTGAGACAGGAAGTGCTAGGCAGGAGAGACAAAGGAAGTCCTCACCTGACCATGGCTACCTGGACATGAAGACAGATCAAAACCACTAAGACATATATTTCACTGCCTCCAGCATACCCAACTAACTACAAAGCTTTGCCAGTGCAGTGTGATGTCTCATGTCGGCAATCCTAGTTCTCAAAAAGATGGAACACAAGGATCACAGCAGGGTCCGTGGGGAGTTTGAGATCAGCCTGTGTAGGCTACAAAGTTAAATGTCTTGATAAATAGACAAAATTAAAGGCATTCTCTTAAGAAATCTGTTTTTCCTCCATTTCACATATCACAAACATAGGAAAATAATTTTCTGAAACTTAAATTTCTCTTCCTACAAGCCTCTCTACACAGACACACAGCAGACAACTGCAGTGGGGATTCTCATCTCCCAAAATAGGGAGCTACCTGGCCCCTGACAAGGAGGACAAGGCCATGATCTCTTGGTCCCTGTGGCACAGGCAGTATTCTCTCTGCCTTTGCTGGTGAAGCCGTTGTAGATGGGATAATGAGATAAGGTAAATCCCAGACCCCCAAATCAGAACCATAACACAGGCTTTAAGAAACCTGTTGCTCATGGAATCCAGAAGGCCTCCACATGCCTTAGAGCCAGGAGGTAACAAAAAGCATGCAATCTGGTAAAGCCAGGCCCTCCCCACTCCCTACTCTCCACTACAAAAACTGATTCTCAGACCCTTCACTCTCATCCTCCTGCAGCCTTATGTTCAGAGTCACAGGGTTTGGGGTACCAACCTCTCAGACCAATATAAAGTTTGCTCTCCCCATTCTGAACCGAGTTTGTTCTTTCATTGTCTACCTCTGACTTATTCACACATGGAACAGAGGCTGACAAGAAAGCTCTGAGAGTTTGGACACTTCAAGGCTGATGCCACATGTCCCAGGGCCTTGTTCTTACGGAATGACTCAGGTCGGTGATTGTCGTTGGAAACAGACATGCTGACCTCAGAAACAGATACTGCCTTGGGGGCTTCTTGAACTTAATGTTGCTCTCCCATCTCCCTTCCCATCGCACCTGCTCCAGCTCAGGGGGCACACAAGGTTCTGCATTCAAGAATATTCCGTCTGCTCTCATCCTGCTTTCTCTCCCATCCCCCTCCTTCCTCTATGGTGGTCTTCATTAAAGTAGAAACAAGTGGGACCGAACATGGGCCAGACGCCCACTCGCTTTTTATAGTGTAAATGGGAAATATTCTCTATGGTTCGTATGTTTGAAGGCCTGTTCCCCAGCTGACAGTGCTGTTTTAGGGCATTGTAGAGACTTTGGGACAAAGGCTGGTGGGAGTGGGTTATGGGGTGTGGGCCCGGAGGCTATAGCCCAGCCAACTCTGGCTTCAAGCACTCTTTGTTGGCATCTTACATAAAGCCATTGCTATAAGTTCTGGTAACTACCAACTGACCTACTCGGCCGTTGTGCCTTCCCTACCATGACTGATTACATACATTCCTTCAACAGTGATCACAATAAACCTCACCACTCTTAAAGTTACTTCTGTTAGATATCTGGTTACGTGGCGGGGAAAGCAGCCACTGTACTGCCAACCAGGGACGTGCTGCTCCTATGTCAGGGAGTGCCACTTCTTTCCCTTGCAGGCTTATGTGGGGTTGACCCTGACTGCCCAAGGTGTCTGTAGGGAAGGCGTAGTAAGGTTATTGTTGGGGTAAGTGAGCAGCCGAGAGAGATGAAGCAGCCCAGGTTGGCTAAGGATGGTACACACCGTGCTGGACTGTATCTGGGCCAGTGGACTGAACAGCAGAGAGGGCCTTGGGGCAGATGGGGACATGGCGTGCTGGCTCTAGCTGAGCAAGTGTAGGTCTCGGTGTCTGGGCTCTTGTGCAGTAACACATCGACAAGAAGAAAAGGAACTATCCTTCGGGGTTGTTAAAGTACCTTCTTGTGACAGGCCCAGAACAGGTGTCCGAGCCATAAAAAGAATGGCAGCCTGGTGGACTTGTGTTAGCAAGCTTCACCCATCACAGATCAACAGGGAACTGGAGGTTGTTTTGTTTACCAACAGCGATGAGGGAGCCGAAGGCAGCCAGAAACAGGTGCAGGGCGAAAACGTGCTGTACAGTGGAAAAGGGTTGAAAAGGAAAGTGTGGAGGGCACTGACACCTCAGTAACTGTCTGCCCACTTCTGCCCACCCCACAGAGCAGGCCGGTGCACACAGCTTCTTCCTGGGAGCCCTCCTCACAGTGCACTGCTGTCAGTGCCCTTCCTACAGCTCCCAATACAGTTCTCCACAGCAGCGGCAGGAATGTCCTCAGAGTGAGGGGTTCCAGGAGCCAGAAGTGGGAGAAGAAAAGGGCAAAGGTCGGCTTGAACCTCGCCAAATTGACGTCATGCACAGGAGACAAGGGGAAACAAAGGAACTCCTGTTGACCACTGCAGATAGAGTGTAAATGGAGGGCGGCAGGTGCCACCTGGGAAATACTCAGCGATGCCAGCCAATACTTACACAGGAATGCCGTCATATTTTCAGTTACATCAAACATCTCCCATTGAGCTCAGGAAATACAGAAAAGAGTAGCATGCAGAGGGACAATGGCTATAGAATCCAGGAGGGGAACCACACACATTTTTTAAAAATGACCTCAGAGTAATAAAAATGGTGGTGGTAGGAGTGGGGAGAACCCACAGTTTAAGAGAGAAGTAAGAGGTATGTGTGCCTATGTCTGGCCATGTGGCTCTTAACTAGATCCTGGGGACTAGAACTCAGAGGACATTTCTGAGGAAGATAAGAAACCATTGTCTGTCAGATGTGATCTTGGGGTGATGCTAACTAATGCCCTTTCACATATACAAACTGAAAAAAAAAAAAAACGGCAGGAAGAAAAAGATACTCATATGTAGACTTTTTTTGTGGTAGTTGTTTCCTCAACATTGTATTTACTTTGCAGATTACAAATTTAAAAAAGAATCACAAAGACTAGAAGAAAAAAAAAACCCAAAACCAAAACAAAAAAACAAAAAAACAAAAAAAAAAACAACCCAGGTTACCCACAGGTGATGAGAAAGCAGGAAACTCAGAGAGGGGGCAGAACAGGAGTCCTCACCTCATTTCCCTCTAGCTAAATTTGCATATGCTTCCAAATTTCCATTGGCAGACTTTCAGCCAATGTTGACTTAGAATCTCAAATATCTTCAGCAGGTAGGGAGAGAGAGCACCAAGCTGGGGGGGGGGTGGTAGAAGGACAGGCTGAGAGGCAGGGTAAAGGACAGACCCTGCAAACTGTTCCCAGGGACCTCTGCACAAATGTTGCTCTCTTTTGACCTAGAGAACTTTCTCAGTCTCAGTTATCAAACACTAACACTCATGTCTGAAGTGACAGGATACTTTGCAGTCTCCACAGGGGCAGCCCCGAAGCCCGTGCACTCTCCCGATTGTCTGTGGGAGATAAGTACAGAAGGAAGGCGGAGTTGAGAAAGTTCCCCAGGCTTCTGGATTACTGCTGGTCCTCACTGGACACATCATTTACCTTGTGTGGCTTGTTTTATTATTGGGCTTGATTTCCAATGTGTTTTCAAATCAGCCCCTGAGAAATCTTTTTTAATCTGAAAATAAGTAAGGAAGCGAATACTGAGTCCATCACAGAGATTTAGAGCATGCTATAAACTGCACCTGAACCTGCCCCCCAAACCTGTTCACTCTCTCCGTCCTTGCTGTGCCTCTCCAGCGCCTTATTCAGGCAGAAGACAGACAGCGGGTGTTGAAGTGGCTCTTACAAAAAATGCACACCCCACTTGGGCTTCACAGGGCAACTGCATGCAGGACATAAGCCAGCTTCTCTGCCTTCATGTCGTGTGTCCTGTTAACTTTGGGACACACTCCCGCTTGACTCTGCAGAGGTATATGGATGACTAGAGAGTGACCATCCACCTAACCCAGCTGGTCCCCCATGAAAACTGAAGGCACAGGGCTGAGGGAGTTATTGTCTTAAACCCACAGTCACCCGTATCCCCGGGTGAGGCCACATCCCGGATCTTCAGTCAAGAACTGCTTTGTTGTCCCCTCAACCAATAAAGAAATCTTCAGACCACAATGTAGAACCAGAACTGAGACAATGACCAACTAGACCACACAATCAGGACTGCATGCCTCTGGGCCTGGCTCCCAATTCTTAAAGAGACTAGGTTGGGGATCACAAGGCTCTGTACTCATTCTTCCTAATGTGCCCACATGGTCTCTACCCCCTCTCTCTGCTTTTCACATTACTCCTCTCTAACTGGCACACAGGGATCAGTGACCTGGCCTGGCCTAGCCTGCCGGGAACCAGGTTTTACACTAAACAGTCCCTTACAGCCTATGTGCGGTGAAGTCCATGCTCACCTGCATACTACCCGCCATGGAGCACCAAGCCACCCCCAAGCCCAGTGACAACCGGATGCGGGTCCTCAGGACCTGCCCTGCTCAAGGCCCTTTACAGCTGTAATCATGCTCAACTTACATGTATGTCCCCTTCTAAACTTCTGAATAAATTTAACCACAAGAGGTCTCAAGACAGCAAGGAGAACAGCTTAGAAAATGAAAACTATGCACTCACTAATTGCAGAAATAAATTAGGTTAGAAATCACCCAGGTCCCACAGCCCAGGTTTTAAAATATACTTCTGTCTTTGTTCTCCCTCAGGGAAGAAAAAAAAATCATGCAAAATAAAGACACAACTTATCAAATAAACCCTGTTGGGAGCCGGCCTTGAGTCACATTCTCTTGCAGAGTTGCTTACACCTTAAAACACTAATTGAGCCTTATCTCGGTATTCAGAAAACTGCTTAATAGATGGTCTCTTCCACTCACACCGGGTACTGAAATAAACCAGTGCCTGGGACTGAGATGAGCCTGGCACTAGGAACTGAGATAAGCAGACATTTCTGGTCTGATATTTATGGCCTGGGATGGTTAACAGAGCCCCAGAGTTGGCAGAGCTACGCCTCCCTATTCCCTTCCCTCCTCCCTATTCCCTCCCCGCTTTGCTTTAAAAACTCTTTTTTTCACCAATAAAGTGAGACCTTGACAAATGCACTGCTTGGTCTCCTTCCTTCTTTCTCTCCCATTATTTTCAGGTTCTAGCCCACCTCAACCCACGAATAACTAGGCCCTGCGGGTCGGGGCAAAACCCACACTTGGATACATCTTATGCATTGAGGTTCAGTGCCCATCAGGATCCTTGGATGGTAGTTACTGCTCAACCACACTTGGTACAGCCTCTCTGGGACTGTTTCTTCATTTATAAAATGGAAATGGGGCTGGAGAGAGGGTTCAGTGGGTCAGAGAGCATTTGCTCTTCTTGCAGAGGACCTGGATTCAGTTCCCAGCACCCACATGGAGGCTCACAAATCCCATGTAGCTCCAGTTCCGAGGGATCCAATGCTCTCTTCCAGCCTCCATGGGCACCAGGCATGCATGTATGCATATACACATATACAGGCAAACTCTCATACACACAAAATAAAAATAAATAAATCTTTAAATGGAAACAGCAACCTACATCTTTGTTTCTTGTTTTTATGGGGGCAAAAGTAAGAACTGTTGAGCGTTGTAGAATATACATATAATCCCAATACTTGGGAGGTCAAGGCTAAGGCAGGGACATCATGATTTTGAAATCAGCCTGTGCTATACAAGATATATATATATATATATATATATATATATATATATATATATATGATAAAAATAAAAGAATTAAAAATACAAAGCTCCAAGCACATGAGAGTTCACCTAGTTCACAGTTCCTGTCCTGAACTCTATCCCCCTCCCCCTTTCTTACTTAACCTCATTGATGCATTCCATTTTTTCTTCCATGACATGTGACCCTACAACTACAACCAATAATAATATCAACTACAGGTTAATCCGACTATCAGTGATCAAAAAACATCACATCATGCCTTTTACTTCCAGCACAGTGCCAAGGATGCTTTTCCTTGCATCCCTAAGAGGCTGATTCCACCTATAGTGAGGCTTTGAGTGGAAAGAGGGTACCCATTTCTTCCGTGGTCTGTACTTTCTTAGAAGCCCCAGTGTGTAACACAAACATGGAAATCAACACAAGTGTACATGAGATAGGCCACTGCCACAAACATACAGGCCATGCCCTCACACGGCTTTCCCCTCCAGAACTGGCTGAGGTGGCATTAACGCTGAGCTATAATCATTCCTGAGACTGGGTTCTTTTATGCCAGCCTCTTGTGCTGGGGCAGAGACTGTCTGGAGTTCCATACCCATACTGGAAATCAAGGAGTGCAAGCTCTGGGTGACCCTCAGGGTCTTTGGCTCAAAGCCCACATTAATTGAGCCAAGGCCAAGTCCAAACAGCTGGAGTGGAACAGGGCAGAGGTAGCAAGAGAGGTTGGAAAGCTCCAGTGGCTGGTTCAGGGGCTGGTTCAGGGGCGGGCCAAAGAGTCCTGGCAGGCAGTCAGTATTCACCAGAACACAAAACAATGAATCCACTGTTAACTGCCCAGAGACTTGATTAACATTTGCAAAAGAACAAAGTGGAAAATTCCACCTGTGTGGGTGGGAGCTAGACTCAGGGTATATCAACAACCCTCATAGCCTTGATCTCTCCAGGATGGAAAGAGTAGACATTAACAAAGGTTAATATGTCCAAGGGAATGTCCCCATTTGAGAACATGGAGATAATTAGAATTAAAAACAAAAAATTGTCTCCTGTTCTACATCTATGCATCAAATTTAAACCCGTCAACTTGCTTTCCTGACTCTGGTTTCTTCTGAGTTCCTTGCTGTTCCTGTTAGAGTGACAAAGCTAATGTCAGTTCCATGTCATAGGTTCACCGGGGAAACTGAAGTAGCAAGAGACTGATAGCTTTGGTCATGGCCAAGAGATAGCAAGTGAGTCTTGGAGTCTTAGCTGCAGTGGCAAACAAGACTGTTAGATGTCTGAGTGATGGACAAAGTCTTCCAGGCCCTGGGCCCAACTGTGACCTTCCCTACATGATATTACAAGTCCAAAGCAATCTTCCTTGATGTGCAGAGTTAGGTAAGGCCTTGGAGAAAGGCACATGATAATTTATTCTGGAATTTAACGGACACCCACCCACCAAGCCCCTGGGCATGAAGATGTCTTATGCCCGGTGGCTCTAGTAGACTTGCAAACTGAATACATGACTAAAGGCAGCGTGTGGAAAGTCTCCAGAGATTGCTTCCTTTTGATTCCAGTCGCCTCTTCACTTGATTGTACAGGAAACTGAGACTCTGGGAAGCATAGTAGCTTGCCATACACTCAGGAGAAGCAGCTAAGCCCCGTCCACTTCCTTGGCCCTGCTTTTGGTTATCAGCAATAGGCACCTAAGCAAGTGAGTCCTCTCCGGCATATCACTTCAGAGACTGCATGTTCAATCAACACGGATCACTGGAGGGTGGGGAGGGCCTGCGGCAGGAGAGAGATTCCTGAAGATAGACAGGCATATCCTCTTGGCCCAGGCATGTCCCCATCTGCCACTGCAGGGCCCTGTTTATTTTTCCATTCACTGCCCACTCTGATGCCCTGACCACAGGCCACAGTTACATACTCCTGTCCCAGAGGCAGAGTAGTGTCGTCTCAACCCTGTCATTGCTGACACTTGGTGGGGGACCTGCTCAGGCTGTGTTGGCTGGCACCCTTGCCTGAACATTCTCCCATACCCACAACCTTTCCCACCATCACCTCACCCACTCTTCCTCTCCCCTTTGCCACTAGATTCTTTTCCAGAAGGAACCCAGCTAGCTGCTTGACCC
The DNA here is from genome assembly GCA_030556225.1 of Cricetiscus sungorus. NCBI lineage: Eukaryota > Metazoa > Chordata > Mammalia > Rodentia > Cricetidae > Cricetiscus > Cricetiscus sungorus. The sequence continues at coordinate 3,446,844 of JANBXA010000260.1, forward strand.
CTTTCTCAAAACCAAACCACCCTATACACACTATTCCAAGCCATTTCCTCATGTTTGCCCATCTTCTCTTGCCAAGGTCAGGTAAGGCCACCCTGGGGTTTCTGTGTTCATGTGACACCAAGAGTTCTTGTGCTAGATGAAATGCCTCCTACCCACCTTTATCCCTCAAGGGCAAAGAAATGGCTGACTCACAGACCTGTCCCTAGGCCTGAACCCCTCTATCCCTGCTGTCTCAAAACCCTTGACCTTCGCCCTGAGCTTACTACAGCAGGGTGTTCTGCCAGGCCAGCGCCAAGCCTGGCCAGGTGTTGGCACTCAGCTACTCACTGAACGAGCACATGTTAGCCATCAGCTATAAGTCACTCATCTGTGAGTATTCCCCTGCTTCTTTCTCACACACACACACACACACACACACACACACACACACACTGGGAATGTTCCCCTGCTTCTCTACAGAAAACACACACACACACACACACACACACACACACACACTGGGAGTGTTCCCCTGCTTCTCTATAGAAACACACACACACACACACACACACACACACACACACACACACAGGGAGTGTTCCCCTGCTTCTCTACAGAACACACACACACACACACACACACACACACACACACACACACACACAGGTTGTTTTCCAAAACTGGAGACTGATGACCATCCACACATCTGTCCGTTCCTCATCCCCATGAGGCAAAGTTCTCAGAGTGGACTTGGAAAACATGGCCACCCCCACCTTGCTTTCCCTCAGGGGGGCACTTTGGCCTTGAATGTTCCTGTCACTGTGCTCGTCTTCCGTCCAGGAGTAAGCATCGGCTGTTCACCCTTTGCACCCTGGTAGCTGGCAAGTGTTTACTGATCAGCAGAAACACGCAAAGGCTAAGGAAGGGGCCCAGGGTGGTCCAGTTCCAGGTGGGGGAGAGGTTACACCTCCTTTGTGTGAACCTCCTTGGTCAGGAATCCGAACAATTCTCTTAGGAAACGACTCCCTGCAGTCCCACAGAGGCTGGAGACTGGACCTGTCCCATGTGGTCAAAAACAGAACCTTCACTCCAGCCTCAGGGTGAGTCTATATCCCAGTAGGGCTTCAGCAAACACAGCGGCTTGACTCAGCCCAACCTCTCAACAGGGACAGTCCCTCTATCTACAAGTTTGGTAATTTCAACACCTATGAAGGGCTGAAGCAGCTGAATTCCAGACTCTAACTATTCTCTAATCCGAAATGTACTGGACTAGTACCCTCTCAAGCCATTTCACCTCAGAAGAATGGCTCTGGGCCACCTTCCCACAATTAAGGTCTGAGAGGTGGAGAGCCCAGCAGATCTCATTCAGGCAGCAACCCCCCCAAATGTCAGAATTTCAGCTCTGAACCCACAGTGCTGAGACACCAGCTTCGGGCCAGGCCTGCAGATGTAACCTTCAGACCTCCTATCGAAATACACTTAACCAGAAAACCTGAGCGGCCTGGGTGGAGATTCCTATCACTATTGCCTTGTAACTGTTGTTCCTGTCTCTGGCTCCCTCAAAGAAGCCAAAGAGGTTTCGGTGGCTCGAGTCCCTCCCCCTTTACTTTCTGGGACTCTTTTTTGATAAAGGAGGGCCTAGGGCCCGAAGCTCGCTACTCCGTACCTGGGCTGGGATGGTCGGCCGCCAAAGAGCAGGAGCAGGCACACAGTGAAGGCGGTGGCCGCCCGTCCTCGCCCGCTGCGCTTTAACTGGCGCCCCAGAGCGTCGCGCGTTGTCCTCGGGAAGGGCCCCGGGCGCGGGCGCGGTTGCCCCACCTAGCTTGCAGTACACACCTGTGCGCGGGACTCGCCCTGCGCCGCCACTGCTGGAGCTTCCTTAGTCCTTCCTGGCCCGAGTCATTTGCACCCCGCCCACGCCCGCGAGCCCCGCGGGCGACAGGGATGCCACTTTACGGTCCTGGGACAAGGCCAGCGCCCGCCCCGACTAGGGCAGGGCGGCGTTGTGGGAGGCGGAGCCGGGAAAGTGCTGCCTCGGGCGGCCGCCTGGATAAGAGGACCCTGGGCTGCCGGCCCGGGCTCCGCGTGGTGGTGGGCGGTGGCCGGGTCATGTTGCTGGTGTTGCTGAGTCTGGCTGCAATGTGCAGGAGCTCCCTGCCCCGAGAGCCGGTAAGTATCCCCCTCCTCTGTGAGCTCCATTTTTCTTGGTCTCCCATTCTTTTAGCTGCCAGCCCAAGTTTCTAGGAAATTGTCCATGGACCATCCTCTGGAAGGGGCCAGATTTGCACCCCTGAGATAACAATAGTGGACTCGGCACTTTCATCATCCCTCTATTCCCAGTCTGGAAGGCTTCCGCTTTAGTATTCTCCTTAATAAAAGGGTAGTACTCAACTCACATAGGTGGCACACCTCGCCGCCTGGTTCATGATGACTAGACAGCATCGCTCACAGACGTGATGCCCACTTAATGGGTCATCAGAGCACACCGCATCTGTCAGCTTGCTTGCTTTTCCTTTTGGTCTTGGACCACGTTGATTCCTGAAGGCAGGTTTCCTTCCTTTTCCAACCCCCTGGAATGAAGGAATCTTTCTAGTTGTTCTTCAGGAGGAAAAACCTCATCCTCAGAAAGGCATTTAGATGCAATGTGTGTCCAGCTCACATGACAATCGTGTCCTTAAGACTGGGAAAGTCAAAGCTAGTATATGGTGTCCTGAGCCTTTAGCTGCTCCCTGTTGCTTTCTGTGCAGAACAACAACTTTCCTGGGAGCTTTTGCTGTGAGGACAACCGAAAGAACTTTGTGAAGGGTCGCGCTGTTGCTTGACTTTTCACTATTCCTCATCTCACTACCGTTCAACCAGATCTTAGTTCCTAGTGGAACTCATTTGATTAAAAAGAACGTCACAAAGGGAAGGACCATGGATGACTTCACCCAAACCAAATTTGCCCTACCAAAATCTTTATTTTCTCCCTTCACAAGGTTTTTGGAAATGAGGAAGACAGGATCCTACAGTCCTTTGGGCTTGGCACATTGCATCTTGCCACCATACTATTCATTATTTTTCTTAGGTGCACTTAAAAGGGTTTATTTGGTACTGGCCTTTCTTAGATATTGGTGAGTTTTACCTTTTTGAAAGCTGTTTTAGAAAGGTGTAACAAAATCACAGTTACCCCCGGTTTTGTAAGTAGCTCAGATGAGTCCTACATCAAAAAAGAAGTATGAGATGAGCCTGGGGGAGGTACAGAGGGCTGCATCCATTGCTACCTGCTTTCTTCTCCTATTTGCATGGCTAAAAGTTAACTTGGAGAAATCAATACATATTACACTGTCCTGAAAACAAGCAGTTAAACATTAGACAGTTAAGGTTCCTCACAATGACCATCAGTAATCTGAGGCAGGGAAGGTGTGTGTGTGTGTGTGTGTGTGTGTGTGTGTGTGGTGCATATGTATGCATGCCTATGAACATGAGGTAATGAGTTTTGGAGCTGGAGTTTAGGCGCCTGTCAGCTGTCTGGTGTGGGAGCTGGGACCTAACTGCAGGTCATCTGCAAGAATGGTGTGCTGTGTTAGCTGTTGAGCCATCTCTCTAGCTCCCAGCTCATCTTTTCTTTGAAATTTTGTCACTTGTGTATGCATCTAAGGAAAAAGATAGTGTTTTTGCCTAATTTGGTAAAATAAGCATTGTGGTTTGCTGGCTTCAACATGACATTTGGTTTCTCTCTCTCCTGCAGACTATTCAGTGTGGCTCTGAGACTGGTAGGTTCATTAGAGAATGGGCATTTGGAAGAACAGTTGGACATTAAGAAGGTCTGAATCAGGCAGTGGGTCACGGTAGAGCAGGCACATGGTGATGCATCACCTTGTTACCTACTGGGACAGAGGTTGTCTAGGCAGAATTAGGGAAGTGAGGATATTTTTGAGTTGGGCTGGCCTCCTAGTGAATTAGCAAACATGGTAACGTGGAACTTACCATGCTAAATGGGAAGCAGTACCTGCCGCTCCACTGGGGGCATTGGTTGTGGTGGGAGGGGCCACATCATGTATTGTTGGAACTTGGAACTAGGAAGCAATGTTTTACACATAGGTACTGGAATGGTAGCCTTTGAAGAAAGAAAAAGTGGGTTTTCCCAAGAAATGTGACTAGGAAGAGTGAGCAGAAGGGGTGTGGCAGCAAAGGTGAGCAGCTGAGAAGCGGTCATGGTATGGGCTAGCTGGCCGGAGTTCAGGGCTGAGGCATGCAGAAGGCAGGGCTGACATTAGTGAACATGTCACACATGCACACACACATACACACCGACCCACATGCCTGGAACACGCCAAGTGCTGTGTAGTTTGGGACCACAAGGCTGAGAACATGTATTTGGGTAGTATAAGCTAGCCAGCATCCAGAAGTCTGCCTTTCCTTAGCAGAAGTGGCTTGTGATGGAATAAGACAGATCACTTGGAGGAAATAACTTCTGACTGGGCTGGAAATAGGAGGCCATAGGAAGTGTTCTTGCCTTTCCCCAGGGCCATCTCCAGAGTGGATGGTCCAACACACTCTCACCCCAGGAGACCTGAGGGACCTCCAAGTGGAACTTGTTAAAAAAAGTGTTGCACCAGAGGATTTTTCTATTTTGATGAACATAAGCTGGATACTCCGGGCAGACGGTAAGTTTGCATCAGTCATTTCTAAACCAGAAATGTGGAAGATATGGGACCCATTAACGCCACTCCTAGGCAGATACCACAGATGTACGCACACTGAAGGCCACATCCTAGCATGTGTATAGTAGCGCTGTTCAGAACAGCATCCAGATGAGCCAGAGCCTAAAAGAACCACAAAGCAGAAACTTTGGAACTCAACAATGAGAGCTCTGTCTGTGTAGATGCCACAAACACAAGTAACAGGACTCCAGGAAGCACACGGAAGAACACAATGAAGCCAGGGTTTTGGGGCTATCCTGGGTTGATGTGACTGGCAGGAAGCACAGGCAGCACATGGGGTGGTTAGGTCTTGGCCTCTGCTGGTTGTGAAAATGTGCAGTCACTGATGAGTAGTGCCACTCTGCAGTCATACTTCATGGAAGAGACGAGTTCCCTAGTTTAGGAAAAGCTCTGGCTTAGACTGTTTCCACTTCCCAAATGATATCACGAAAGTCCTGGCATTTCCTCCAGATTATGCAGAAAGCAACATGTAAATTCCTTAGATAAGCCAATCCCGGAACCCTAAAGCTTGTGCTTGTGGTTTCCACTTGCCAACATTAAACTTGGGTTTAGTCAAGGGTCCATTTGCCCAGCACCTGACAGGCCGAAACAGGGAGAGTGCTGCAAGTTTGAGGCCAGTCTGGACTCCAGGACAGTGGGCCACAGGGTGAGTGAGTCTGTGTCTCAAAAAACTCAAGGTGGTGGTGGGAAGAGCCAGGGGCAGGATCCATTTATCTGGGAAAATAAGTTAGTAACAGGCTTCTTCAGAACATTTTTCAGGGTAGTAGGAGAGGCAGACACAAGCAATGTCAAGGGATATCCTCAAAGGGAGCTGTGCCCTATACGAGTGCTGTGGGTTGGAAGGATCAGGGCCCTAAGAGATTCCTGTGAGATGCTACAGTAGGCTTTGTTTGATATCATTATGCACTTAAAAGTGAACTTGGAAAGGTAGGGATAGACAAACAGACTCACGAGAAAGAAGGGTCTGCGTGG